>JAVFBZ010129964.1:10785-23870 GCA_032466195.1 Katharina tunicata | reverse complement strand
ACTTTCCAGACAGGGTTATCTTAGAGCCAAGAGCTTGGAAAAGCTGATTTGTGAGTCATGTTGTCTTCCTGTCCTGTAGTGGGTTGTTGGCAGGAGACTTCCCTGCCAGGGTTATCTTAGAACCAAGAGCTTGGAAAAGCTGATTTGTGAGTCATGTTGTCTTCCTGTCCTGTAGTTGGTGGTTGGCAGGAGACTTTCCAGACAGGGTTATCTTAGAGCCAAGAGCTTGAAAAAGCTGATTTGTGAGTCATGTTGTCTTCCTGTCCTGTTGTGGGTGGTTGGCAGGAGACTTTCCAGACAGGGTTATCTTAGAGCCAAGAGCTTGGAAAAGCTGATTTGTGAGTCATGTTGTCTTCCTGTCCTGTTGTGGGTGGTTGGCAGGAGACTTTTCAGACAGGGTTATCTTAGAGCCAAGAGCTTGGAAAACCTGATTTGTGAGTCATCTTGTCTTCCTGTCCTGTAGTGGGTAGTAGGGTTGTAGCCTGGGGTTTTCTGTGCTCCATCGATTGGACTGGCACTCTGTAATATGACTGAAATAACCTTAAGTATGCAATATAACCCTAATCATATATTGATCTTTATCATCTTTGATGCCATTGACAAAAGATGCTGTACTTAAATAATGTGTTTTTACATTTTTTCAAAAATGTCTAAGGCCATTTAAACTGTAGACAGTTTTATATAAGTGCTTTAAATGTTTTTTGTATCAATTTCAAATCCTTCAATTTCTTCTCCTTGCAGAACTGTAAAAAAATCAACGTTAAATCCCAATGCAAAAGAATTTGTTTTTAATCCGACGAAGTCTTTGCAACCGGTAAGTGGCTTGTATTATAAACATATTAATACTATTATGAACAATAAACAATCTCCTTGCTTTCGGAATGTGAAGGAATTTCTGATACATCATCTACATCAAGTGATAAAAAGAAATTTCTGAATTTTGTTGCATGCCTAGCTTCTTTATGAGCACGAGTCAGTTGATTTGTTGTTGCCTTCTGACTATGGGCAGTATGATTTAAGTTAACATTCATGTCATTCTTAGCAGAGGAGGATCTTAGCCTTTTAACAGATCTTATATTGAAGTGACTTCACATTATTTGGTTTTGTTAGTCACCACTGAGTGTTGGAATACACCCTCTCATATAAGTGAATCACCCTTGAGTATGACGTTAAACAGTTGTCGGTTGGTCAGTGAGCCTTGTAATTATTCTGTATTGTCTGTTTGTCAGGGATGTTTTCGTGTATCCAATGAGGTGGCACGGTGTCATATCAACTAAATAAACTTGGGTACCGTGTTAAACCTCAATAAATCAAGCAATCATTTTATTTTATTTGTTTCAGAAGCAATGTATGCAAATATCCGGATAAAAAAAAGCTGACATTTTACCAACATATAGAAAATAAAGACAAAGTTTTCATTACCCGTATTTATTTGTTTCAGAAGCACTCAAATGCAAACACCCCAACCCCACCCAGACCCCACACACAAAGCCCTATCATTCAACCATGTATGACTTACATGCTACCTATGGCGCCCACTCACATGCAAGGGCAACCGATGGCAATGCCCCAGGTTAAACTCACAAAGAAAGGTAAGTACTCTTATAAGGCACAAGTTTTATTCAGCAAACTTAGGCGAAAAAATGGACTGCTTAATTTTGGTGACTTGAGAAAATTTATAAATACGGCCACTGATGATAGCCAGGTAAACAAAATTTGTTTGACTAGCAAAATTTTACAAATACATGTACGACCTATGTCCACAGGCATGTAATTTTGTTCGCTTCGAAATTTAATAAATACGGGTAAGGTTGATGGACATTGTGTGCAAAGTAATCAAATTTTGTTAGAAATGAGAAATTTTTCAATATCATGCAAAAATGAAATAAATGCTGTTGCTTTGAGGTGACATACTTCTTGCGAACTTTTGGTTTACAGACCTATATGGATCCCCAATTTTAGTAAATGACAACTTGTTGTTTTTAGTTCTTTCCCACTCAAAAATGTTGTCAATTAAAACAAGTTTTTATATCTTGTTTTAAGTATATTAGATAAGTTTCTAATGGTTATCAGGTAGAAGGCTTAAATCATGTGATCCAGCAAACAAAGGCTATCCGCACTGTGCTATAAGTTTAAGTGATAAATTAAATTCTAGATTTTATTTGAATATTTTTTGTTACAAGTTCACTCCATTTCATCATTTTTGTTTCTATCAATGAAGAAACTGTTGATGTTTCAGCTGTTGTGTCAGTTTCTCAGAGGCCAGACTTTAACGCCGCGGCTCAGGCGGCCACAGGTCAACCGTTACTGGCGCAAACCACTGGTTCATTTGCGGTTCCCTACCCGTTTATACATGGAATGCCACAACACACTCATCCTACTTATCACCAGGTAAACATGTCCCTCGTGTCAATATTTGTACCCGTCTGTTGAAAATCAAGGGGCGGGGCACTGCCATATCACCAGAAGGAAGTTATGTTGCGATTTCTTGTTTTTTCATGGTCCGATTCCTGGGATCTTCTTCTGCCCTGGTGCTCCTGAACCCAGGGGCATTGGGAAGCTGGGGCCTGTTTCACAAAGCGATCTTTGGCTATGTTCAACGTAAATACCATAGCGACCAGTACTGAAGGCATTGTGTTGTCATGGTAGTTGCGTTCAACGTAAGCTAAAATCGCTTTGTGAAACTGACCCCAGATTTGTCTGTGGAGTCCTGTCCTTGTGGGTTGCCAATGTCATTTTCTACCCATTGGGCTGACACCTAGTCATGAGTGAAATAATCTTAAGTACAGTGTAAAACCCAAATAAACAAATAAATCTTCTTTTTCAAACTGTGTATCTCTCTTTTTGAAATTCTTGGGTGCCAATTTGCTTCACCTATTGGGATAGCAGGCCAAATCAGCAGTGAAAAAAATTAATGTGGACTAAAACACCAATGAAACGAACCAATTAAAATTGAGATCCAAAATTGCCATTAGTGGAAAAAAGTTCTAAAATCCTAAAACAAAACCATCAACAATGCTGAACTGAACGGTGCCAAAGCATCATTTGACTACTTCTGACATGAGCCCCAAAAATTATGAAAATTCTCGCAGACACCTCAATTGCAAAGAACATAAGAAAAACAATTTGAAATCAAGTCCTTAATTTTTGTAACAAACTTGCACAAAAACTTGTTTGTGTTAAAACCACTGTCTTGGTTTGTTGGATAAGTCCTCTGCTAAGTTTTGGTTGAGAATATTAATTTTTTCTGCTAATGACTTTCTGATATCCCTTATTTGCTCTGTCATGATTGATCCAATGTATATTTAAAAAAATCATGTTCCCCACCACATCTGTGACCCTTTAATTGCAAGGCTGTCTCTATTTTATAATAGGGCCATTGGTTTGAAATCAACTCCCCTAAACACTTGGTATGTATGATCAATGTAGATTAATTCTCAGCTTAATTATGGTCTTGAGTGAAATAAGCTTAGCTACGGTATAAAACCCCAATAAACAAACAAAAACCTCGCTAGTTTCAGGTTGATTGGCTGTACTTGGTTGGTGCAATATTCAAAACAAGCACTGGTTAATTCAGATGATACTCCTCGGGGAACCCCTTTCCAAATTTATCAGCCTATTTCCGCCCGGTAAACACCTCAGCCCACCCCTTGACTCCCGTTCATGAAAAGAAAAGGGAGAATAATATAGTCTGCAATGAAAAACTCCTTGTGGAATTTTTTTAAAATACTGAACTGGTTTGCTAATGGGGTACCGGCAGTCCCCTAGATGGTGCACGAGTGAAGTGGGACACCTATGCATTCACGCCGAGCTCTGCTGTCAATACGTTCAAATACTTGGTTTTCACGTACACTTATAACAGAACCCCGGTACTGCCCAAGCAGGCAAGCAGCGGCTAATAGGTCCTACTTCACTACAGTGACATCTGGTGGACCAGTTCTGCCGGTGCCTCATTGCTATGGATGAACCTTTACATATTTTCCAAGTATCCTGTATGTCAAATGGCAGCCAGCCCTATGGGCTAAGGGCAGCAGGTTCAACATACTTCCATGCATACGGTTTAAGAATGACATAGTGGTCATAGTTAAGTGACATATGGCCTCGATGCTTAGTTTGGTTTTGGAGCCAAAACACAAGATGCTGCAGGCACCGAGGGTTTTCACAACACACCAAAATGACAGCTAAGGTCTTTGTCGCTCAATTATGATCATATGGATATTTCAAACACTCTTCTAATGCGATTAAACTAAAAATTATTGTTTTTCTTTGCCTTGAAAATGACTGTTCAAAATGCCCCCCCTCTGCACAATGGGAAAGGAGTTCATTGTCGTCAACCCAACAGAACCCTTAAGATGCCCTTGACCTCTGACATTCAACAAACATACGCCATTGTTTACATTTTTGATAATCTACATTTTGGACAATGCTGTTTATTATTGAACTCTTTAAGGGTTGGATGAAGGCAATCCCATTCACAAAATTCATATTTGGTGAACAGCAAATTTCAAATTCAATTTCTCAATCAAGACTTCGACCCCATGTGGCATTGAGCCTTTATGAATTACAAGGGTGTAAAGGCAAAAGTCGTAAAATTAAAGCTGATTAATTACCATAATCAGCCCACTCGGCCGTGGACTTAGAGGTCAAACGCCAATTAGATAAATTTAGAAATTAATATTTGTCTCCTATTGTTTTTAATACAACCTGTTAGTCATTGAAGTGCATATTAAGACCCCACTGATTTGTTTATAGATGGTGCCTGTTAACCACAGCACAAGAATGCCTCCAAACGTATCTGTGATGTCAAACAATGGTCAGGGACAAGAGCACAATCCACAGTACTCGCCACTCTTCAGTAAGTACAGCTACCTTAAATCTGCTTTTTGTTGAGCCAGCTCGTGGAAATGTGCAATAATGGTCAGGGACAAGAGCACAATCCACAGTACTCGCCACTCTTCAGTAAGTTACAGTTACCTTAAATCTGCTTTTTGTTGAACCAGCTCATGGAAATGTGCATCCCGTTCTCAATCACAGTGATAACCGGAATCCTGTTTAACACGACTCATTTTTTTGGTCTTGTTTTTCTAACATAAGTAGCCTTAATAAATAAAAAATTGTGTACAGTGGATATCAGCATTCAATCCGCTTGCTATTCAAACTTACCCTTTTCAAATCAAAGCAAGCAGGCAGGCAGGCATCTGAAATTTCTTCCTGGTTTTCCACTATACACTGGCAAAGCTAAGGTTTGAAAAGGGAAATGGTTTGGAGTACAACCGCGTCTCCCAACTGTTTTTTCCCCTTGCAATGACTGACTTTCAGTCGAAGGCGGGCGGCAGTGACAATGGCTTCTCATTGTCCAGCCCTACTGTAGTCAATATAGAATATAAAAAAAAAATCAACTCCCACTCTGTTTAAAAGGACATAAATGTATAAACAATTGTTTTTGGTGTTATAAATGAAAAAAATTTAGATTTACACAAAAACGAGTGCGTAAGATAAACAAATGTGTACATTATTTGGAGCCTTTCCAATTAAGCGAGGCCTTCAACTCCAGCCAATAAATAAGGCAAGCTAACTTATTGTTTTATTTGTTAACAGTGGCCCCTCCCGTTCCAGCCCACTTGCCACACGGTCACCCCCACCAGCCGCCCACTCCTGCCCACATGAACCAGCACCATGTCGCCCACCATCCACAACCTCAACACCCTGTGGCGCAGATGGGGCACCAGTCGGGAGGGCATCACCCTTCCCCTAGTCCTGTACAGCATCATGGAGGGATGGGCTCACAGCAGCCCCACCCCCAAAGCTCTGGAACCCCTCAGCCTCATATAATCTATCCTGGTAGTGGAATGGGACAGCAGAACCACCCCCCTCTACAGGCTAGCCCTCACAACCCAACCTCCCCGTCTGCATTACACCATCTCCAGATGCCATCCTATACCTATGGGCCAGCCATGCAGGGTGGGCCACCTATGTCAATGCCTCAAGGCCACCCGCCCTCATCGGGGCCTCACATGATGCACGTAGCCCATTCCCACATGGGTGGCGGACCACACACTATGATGATCCCTCATCCACAGGCTCATGGCCAGATGCAACCACACGGTCAAATTCAACATGGTCAATTCCCACATCAAATGCAAGGTATTTATTTCTTACTATTTCAGTTTTAGACATCATCAGAAATGATTTCAACTCTTATAATACTAATTTAGTTAAATTCATATACTAATTATTCTCACTAAAAGTGAATAAACACATTAGTTGTTGTTTAAAGTGAAATGAACTCTTGCCTTTAATATAATAGTTTGATAAATTCTTGTTAGCTCAGCCAAGATTTTTTTGCGACAACAGGCATTAGATATTGCCTTAAGTACTGCGTAAAACCCCAATCAGTAAAACCCACCCCTGCCCCATCCTCTAATCGAATTGCTTTGGTCTTGTCCTACCCACCAGGAGGAGAATGGCAAGCTACAAAAAACTTTCATGGTTCAATGACATTTTTCAACCATATAGGAAGGGTGATTGACGGGAGCTGCCGGTACTATGGTGTTCTCTGAGCTAATGGGCACCAGGAACCCGATTTGTTTTGGCATCCAATATTGAGTCCTGATTTTGTCCTGTGGCGTCCTTGGGTGTTGCCATTGTCATGGGCATTGGTTGGCACACTGTCATGTACTGATAAAGTGAAATAATCTTTAAGTAATAAATCTCAATTCAACATACAGGTAGGTTGGATTGCAGCCAGGCTATGTGTTGAAGTTGCTGGAGGAGTTTTATTTAGGCTCCTTTTGAAGAGGCTTTCTATTAGTTGTTTTTTTCCAACCAAGCATCCATTATGCATTGCTATAATAACTGAAAGATCTTTGAGTTCCATGTAAAGGAAAGTGAAGTTAAATCTTATAATTTCAGCTCACATAGGAGGTCAGGGACACGGTGGCCATGTAGTTCAACAGCCTGGTATGATCCCTGTATCACAGCAGTCAGCTAGTATGCCCTATATACAACACCATCAAGGTAGGGGAATCAACCGTGAGATTTAGTTATAGTGATGTCTGCACTGACCATCAATGTGTGCAAGCAGTTTTCTTGCTCTTAGAGAATCAATCGTGAGACTTAGTTATAGTGATGTCTGCACTGACCATCAATGTTTGCAAGCATTTTTCTTGCTCTAGGGGATGCGTCATACAAGTGAAATAACCTTAAGTAAGCGAAAATCCCAAATCAAACAGTTCTGTGTTGATTCGTGGGAGCATTTTGTGCCCTCATGCTCATTGGGCTGGCAAGATGTCATATAGAAATGGCCTGAAGTATGTCAGAAAACCCTAATCAATCAATTCAAAAATCTACATCTACCTTACCTTAAGCTTAACCAAGTTTTGAACAACTGATCCCTGTTCTATTATATTTTTGTGAATAAGTTCTAGTGGGATTCTTAGGGTTTTTGTCTTTCATATTACTGATATACTTTAACCGTAATGTTGTGTACCCAAGAAAAGCTGCTGAATCTTCTTTAAATGAATAAAAGATTTAATATATTCATCTGCACTCTGGTTTTATAAAGACTGCCTTATTAGTATAATACAACACAAGACAGTACTGAAAATGTATTATTCTAACTTATTGTGTTTTTTGTTTAACAGTGCCAAACCAAGCATTACCACAAGGCTACCCACACAATCAGTGATGACACTTTCAATGCTAGGATCTTAAACTGTTTCTTATAAGGTTGGTTTCTTTAAGTAACTTATTGATTACGTAATAACAAGTTGTACATTGTTTTTCTTTACTCAATGGCCCAACCTCATTTTTAGTTAGGGACTTTAGAGACACTTTAAAACTGCGTTATAATCATTTGTGTAAAATATGTGTTAATTTGTTCTAAAAAAAAATTATTATTTTTCTTTTTAAAAAGTTAGGGTAAAAGAACTGTTTCTTAAGCTTTGAATTCTGAGCTTTAAAATGGGTTGGTTCGAGTGCCCTGGCGCTCTCTGAACAAAAGGGCATCAGGAAGCCAGTTTGTTGTGGTGTCCTGTTTTTTTATTCTGTAAATGTGCTCTGGTGTCAGGCAGGTGGTTTGGTGTGAGCCTCCTGTGTGCTTGGGCTATCTGGGCTAAGGCTCATTGTGGTACTCGGTGTTTCATCCTGTAAATGTATTGTAGCTTCTTCTGTGTTGCCAGCATTGTTTGGGCTGGTTTCCATCACCAATTGGGCAGGCATGCGTCCTACAAGTGAAATAACCTTAAGTAAGCAAAAATCCCAAATCAAACAGTTCTGTGTTGCCAGTATCATTCATTACCCGTGGTTTCCTTCCCATGTAGTAAAATTAAGTATTCACCATTGGTTAGGTCAATGAACAGCTTCAACACAATAAATCTTCGAATCCCGTCTTTAGACATATACAGTGGTAGCATTTCATTTAAAAATAGCATAAGAAACATATTATTTTACTCTACGTAATTATTTTCTGATATTCGTTACTATATTAATATTGTTCTTACATAGGCCTATTTATTTATTTTGTTGTGTTTATTCATTTATTTATTTATTTGCTGTAACCTAACTGTGATATCTATGTATGTGCTGTTGGAGACTAGGGGACTTGCTCCCGTAGGTTATCCTTGAGAAATAAAATAAAATAAAAGTACTGGCGCGCCATCATGAGTGAAATTACCTTAAGTATGGCGTAAAACCCCTAATGAAACATATTTAAAATTATCCGTTTTTTTCTTAGTTTTAAACAAATTCATATTACATGTATTGTGAATAGCTGCTTTATTTGAGTGTAGGCTAAAATGTTCTTGTTACCATTGGCAGGAATTTTACCAGAAGTGTGAAATAGAGAATATAGTCAGATGAGGCCATTTCCAGCTATTAACTAAACGGACACAAAACGTTATTCTTCCAAAAAAAGCTAGGAGGCTAACAGATTCCAAAGACCTCTTCACTGAATGTGACCTGAAACGCAAATCCTCTATACTTCCGATATCTTAGCGACAGTAATGAAATGAAAGATCTGGTATGGATGATTCAAATGTCCAGCTTGGAAATGGAAATTATGTCCCAGGGGTGCTTCATCCATATACCAGTCAGGTGTGTTGTCCCAGTTTTGAAGTCAAAACTATAGCATATAGTCGGAATTCATGGCTACCGAAATGCAACAGTGGTTGTTCTTCAGGTGTAAAGGGGCCTGTGAATATCAGCAAAATAAAAGTGTGCCTGTTTAAAAAGGAAAATCCACAGATTGCCAGTGGAAACGTCAGTTGTTTTTTTTTTTTTTTTTTTTAAATTAAGAGTTTTATCAAGAAGTTGATGGCATGTCAAAAGTCAGATACCATGGAGAAGATGTCAATAAGTTATTTCTATTTTGTGATAATAAGTTTCAATCTACAGAATAAAGAAACTGCTGCAATAAAATAATAGAGCTATGTTTTATCTGGTGACATGTGGCAGTTGGTTTCAAGTGATTCCTATCCCTCAACCTGAGCATATGAATGATTATCTGCCCTTGGCTGGAAATGCAGATGACGTTGCTTCGCTTGAAAGAGAATTCTTCAGAGGTCAAAGTTTCATCAATGGATACACGTTAACAATTACCTGCCCTTGAACGCGGACTGATTATTGTCTTTTGAATGTCAGCACTTAAGTTAACTCTACTTACATTGGATTTCGAGCTTGTTTAGCTGATATATCTTGCACACAAACTGTTTATACAATGGACTAAGCATCAGCTAAACACTGTTACTATATTGTGTAAATCTGTTTTGATTGGAAAGCTTTCAGACAAGTGGTTTCGAGTGTCAAAAGCGATATTGTGCCAGGGGACAATCACATGTTGAAAGAGTTGAACTTTTACATAAGATATTGTAGAGACTCACATTTTCTTTCTGCGAGCATTTGATGTGTATGTGAGATGTGATTGAGAAAAGAATGATTGACTGCGAACTATAATTTAAGAATTGTGAGAAATCTACAAAGGCTGTTTAAGCGGAATATCCGATGTAGGATACAAATCAGGATTGTTGACACTGGGGTGCTCTGTATTATGAAGTAAGTCTATGGTCATGATGGAGACCCTTGATGAGAACATTAATATAGCGCTGGAATTGATAACACTGGCAGACATGCTCGAAGGCATTGCAGGCACATTTTCTGCAAAACTGGCGCCAATCCTATACCTTCGGTCAGAAATATGGACTAAAGTGTTAATTATCTTTGAAAAAATATAAAAAAAATACTGGTGACAAGCAGCAACAAACACTTCTGTGGACCCACAACTTCAATACAAGATTTATACTCCTGGTTTTGCAGAGTCCAGGTAACAGCCAAATTGATAACTGAATTTTGGTTTTGCAGCCTTTTTTTTATTTTTTTATTTTTTTAAAAATAAGTTTTGTTTGGTGACAGTTAATTGTGTTATGGAAAGTGCCTGGAAAATAAGCAATGGAAAAGAACATTAAAGGAAGGTGTTGTGTAGCCATGATTGCTAAACTTTAAGAAGAGAAGCGTAGTAAAGGCAGAAATCATTTTCTGTCACTGTATACTTTGAATGGAACAGCCTCTGTTAGTATGAAAAAGGTGATAGCTACAGTCTACAGGAAAAACTATGAAATCCGTTCTGATACTGTATATTAGAGCATTGGTTATCAGAAGGGGTTGCATCCAATTGAAAGATGCTTCTTAATAGAGCATTGGCAATCAGACGGGATCTTTATGATTTGTGTCGGATGAAACTTTTAAGTTGCGCTAACAATGGAAGAGGCAACACTGTGTCGAAACTGAAATAAAGATATGCTGATGTGTCAAAAAAATGGAAACGGGCATGGCTGATTTGTGCCTAAACTTAAAGGGTCCTGGGCAACACACTGATTTTGTACCCTATATGGTAAAACTGGAAAAAGGCTTTGTGAAAATATGCTCGAACTGAAAACGGGCATATACTGTTGTGTAAACTGAAACAATTGATAGGAATAATATAAGTGAAGAGAGCCTTTTTTTTTTTATAAAGGTCAAAGGACTCTGAAGAATGGGCGTTCTGAGGACTATACAACCCGCACATCTTTTAAAATATTACTGAATCTTCTGGCCGTCAAGTGTGGGTCAGAAAGCGGACTTAAATAAATGAAGAAAAAAAAAGAAAAAAAAATTATTAAAAAAAATATAAAATAAAAATACAAAAACTTGAAGAAAAAATGTCTTGTGATTGTTAGGAGTTGTTTGCTTGAATTGTTTTATTGTTGATTTTGCAGTATTCAAGGACAATCTATGTGCTACATGTTCATAAGATTTGTATTTTTAAGCCAGTGTTTTGGTGGCAGCTTATTGTGCTCTCTGGGTTAATAATGGGCATCAGGAAGCCGATTTGTATGTGTCTTGTCCTGTGGCGTCCTTGTTTGTTTCATCGATACGGACTTGCACAGCAGGGTATTTAGTTACTGAAATTTTATCCCAAATTATGAGTGTTTTACTGTATTTATGTATTCGATGGTGTTAAACGTCGTTCTCAACCCTCATATATTTAATGTTCACAGGGGCGGTTAAACCTATTCCAGGGAACCTCTAATATCATTTGCTGCTATTGAACAGGTTTTAAAACAGACTAAATACTGAGGGAAACAAAGCTTTAGTGATAAACAAATACATGGAATCCGTTTTCAAAGGTATTCACTTTTACGGTGGCGGTGCACAACGTAACATTAAAAGAATGACAAAAAATGCAAGTACTCTACCTTGTCTTTGGTCGTGTAAGAAACATATACTTTCTATTATATCTTCTCTGGTGAAAAACAGGGAGTTTAATTTATATAGCCAGAAAAAACGCTGAGATCAGTGATTTGGCTGCAATCTACTTCACAGCATAAGTCTGATTTGTCTCCTTATGTTCTCCGTGTAAGGCGCCGTGTAAAGTACTTTATTTTGGTAATGGAATATCGTTTTAGTCGGAGAAAACTAGTTACTCGGACTTAACCTATACATAAATCATATGGATCCGTTTCCAAAAAGTGTGTGGTGATTGTGTATATTCGAATTTCCACCAATAGTTGTGTAGCGTGACAACTCCAAAGAATGACGAACACTTCATGTTGACAATTTCGGTTTAATTAAACCATCTCTGCTGAAGATGGTTTAATTAAATATTCGCTCCTACGCAGCGGCTATTGATACACTTATTTGCTACAGACCAGTATACCGGCTTAGTAGATGTTATGAGTCAATTGCCGCTGCGTAGGAGCGTACTGTTATGAGTGTGTATATCTTTCAGTCTTTTTAGAGTTACCGTGTTAAACACGGCGTCTGATGTAAGATGGATTTGTTATGCCACATTGCTTGCGTCTGCAAGTAAACTACACGTAGTTCTTACTTTAATTGTGCATGATAAGATTTTGAAATTAATTGATATAAATTTTTAACATATGACCACTATGTGTCCTGTGCAAACCGTTGTAGCCAGACTGATAGCGAAGGTCCGAGTTAAAGGTCAAAGGTTTAGAACTATACATTTCGTGTATAAAATACATTCTAGTTCAACTTCGCCAATATCTCCGGTACCGCCCGTCACTTCTGAGTATCAGCTTCAGTGTAATGATAGGCCATTTTGTTTAGCCCTTTAGCAGTATATTTACCGCTGCAGGCAATACTTGTATCGCATGTACATAAACGTATTATATAGGACATCAAGTGCATTCCGCGCCAATAAAAAACGACATAGAGCAGGTAACGGAAAAGAAAATGGAAGAAATAAAATATAACTATTTAGCATAGCATTAGGCCGAAATGACCAATCCAGCAAGAGAATGTCCCGTGAAAGTTTAAATTTCTTCATAAGTCTATTTATGAATAACTCTGTCTAGGTTACCTACAAGATGACCAGTCAATACCATAGAGTCAAAGACTCGAAGGTAGGGAGAATGATTTGATTCTCTATTTTAGAATGATTTCGTGTCGGGGCTCATAACTGTGTTGTCTATGATGGGGTTTTCCAATCATTTTGCACAAGTGATCGGTGACCAAGTATGATTGTGATTGTTGTTATCATAGCGGGGGTCACAGGGACACATTTTTAGTCATTCTAAAATAGATAATCA
>JAVFBZ010129964.1:0-10685 GCA_032466195.1 Katharina tunicata | reverse complement strand
CAAGTATGATTGTGATTGTTGTTATCATAGCGGGGGTCACAGGGACACATTTTTAGTCATTCTAAAATAGATAATCAAATCTTTCTCCCTGTCGTCGAGGTTTTGACTCTATGGTATTGACTGGCCATCTTGTAGTTAACCTAGGAAGAGTTATCCTAGAGTAAGCTTATTTGATAAGATTGTACTGGTTCACGAATGTATCTACTTTTTGCGGAAATATTACTACGACAACAACAACAATGACGGCCTGTCATTACATTAGTTCTGGAGAAATGTAAGAGTTTAGTTTAGAATGAATTGGTCCGCGACTGTCCTATGCACCTTTGACCTCTTATTCAATCACGTGACTGGTGAAAAGGATATCGCCTCTGGCTGGGATCGAACGTGATGATAGGGTAGGCCTATGCTAAACTGATCGGTAGGATATCTCTTAATATCGACGCTAACAGTTTTCTGTGCCACGAGAAAGTCGACTCCACATGATATGAATTTACCTCCGTTAGCGCAGAACTGAAATAAAGGACTTGTCCTTGAAGTTTTCAAAATAAAGAGGCTTTAAATCGCCCTTTCGAAATCGTATTTCGGTTAATCTGTGATTAAAATCTAACTTCTCTGCCATAAATATTTTTTTTTTACGTTCATCTTTTTCATAAACATTATTTAACCAACATTCATCCGTAGGAGTAACTACTAGTATCTTTCAACTACGACAGTGTTTTGTCCGAAAATAATGTCACTTTTTAATACACCATATTTACCACTTTGACGAACACACTAACTAGAAACTCTAACAATGTACCAAACATCGAGCGAGGTTCCTGTATAAAACCCTCGGTAAAGGATTACAACATGTATGTAACCATATGTATCCCTTCTTGCTTTTCAACACATGGAAATTTAAAAGGAATTTAACTGAAAAGCAAGAGAGTAAGCAAACAGACCATATAGGACAGCTACCCATGATTCTAAGGTAAATCCCGTTTTTGTTGTTACAGCCAGGACACCTATAGCGGAACATCAATTAGAAACCAAAAGGCACATTTTAAGTTTAAACCTTTAAACCAAGAGAGTATTGTACTGAATAATCGGAGTCCACATGTAGGTCTACACACATGTTAATACGTTACAATGGTATGTTTATTGGGTATTTATTTTTTCCAATTGGTTGACGAATTTGTATTCGAAACAACGGTTGAACATGTCTATATAAAGCCAATCCTGGTGGAGGAAAGCACAATTTTCTTTCTCTACATTTATAAGAAACCTATAAAGCCAAGCATATCTGGCGACTGACATCGCCAGATATGCTTGGCTTTATATGTTTCTGCGGCTAATTTGTTGCCGATTGATTTCGATGTGTCTCGACTTATCGGTGGGAAAACTTGGTCCTCATACGCAGGCGAGTAGAACATGTTTTACTTTGCCGCGACCATCGACGACTAATTTGCACCCAGTTGCTTCCATATGCACACCGGCGACTGATTAGAGGTACAATGTATTTGTCACAGATACGGGAAATTTTAAACGGAAGAACATGTACAATACGAGTTGGAGTTAATGAGCGCTACAATAATAGTGTTTTTAGCTAAATATTCCTTATGCCGGAATGGTAATTTACGGAAGCCATGCAGTTAGTGCCACGGATAATATTATTTTCCCAAAAGAATCCAGAAAAAAATCTCGTAAATACGAGAATAAAATATCGAGAATCATAAAATTACGAGAATATTCTCGTATTTACGAGATTTTTCTCTAGTAATTACGAGGATTTTGTTGGAAAATAATATTATCCGTGGCACTAACTGGCTTCCGTAGTAATTTCATATCAGGTATGCAAATTGTTTACTCTTTTGTTGTCATCTTGACTGGGGATGTGAGTCTCGACAGAAGCTGTTACTCTATACATGTTTGCCGACCCTCCTTCGCAAGAATTTCTTCTGGGAACATCACGTGATACACTGTTTCTGTATCGAGGTTTGACCCATGTTTACCCCTATATAAGGTCTTAGATATTTTATGCAAGCATAACTCGATTTAATAAAATGTACACTGTAAAGGTATTTTTTGTTTTTGTTCTGTAAGGCTACGGAGCATACAATTTAGATTTGATATGTGCAAATTGTCTGATGATTTTTATTTAGTTTTCCATTTGTTTTATGTTATTTTTATTGTCGCTAACCTACTACGCATTTGGATGCTTTGGTTTGATGGGTATTCACGTGTGTTTTCAACGAGAAAAGTTCCTATTAAACCGAGGGCGGTTTGAACTTTTGGAAACGTCTCGACGGTTGAAGATATTTTGATAGATTGTACCATACCGTCTTGCCTGGAGGGTGTTTAACCGTTATGGTTGACCAGTGTGAAGCCAGGGTCAATACGAAGGTTCCGGGCGTAAAGACAATGTAAATGCTTGATTTCGGGGAAGGTCATGGTTCAGCCATTCATAACACCAGCTCGGAACTTGGTGATCTGTGATCGGTTCTTTCGTGACCTCTTTGAGTCGGCGTGCACCCTCTTCGGGTAATCAAGTAGTGTGAGAATTTGTTCGGTGCTGTGGCGACATTGGTAATCTGGTCCCAGTTTACATAATATTTACTGAGGATTCGACAACATCACAGCGTTATTACCCAGTCGCAATGGAGATATTGACGATTTCTTCATTAATTTTGCTATTTGCTCTCACAACAATTGATGGTGACCCGAATAATACTCCAAGTAAGTAAACAAATCTATTGCAAAAGAGAAGTATGGATTATTTGCCACGTAATCGATATTTTAACTTTTTGTTTTGCACTGTGCTCTAACTGTTGTGCTTCCCCTGTAGTAATTTTTGTTCCAATGATATCGGAACATATATTGGTCAGTATTTTCCGTTTATATTTAAACTATCTATTTAAAGATAGTTACCCTTCCTCACAACTATACCAGCTTAACGTTTTGAAAAGATCTTTGTCAAATTTAATCTGATTTTTAAAAACTGTCAAAGTTATTAAAAGTACCAAATGGTATCCGGTGACATTGTCGACTGATAAAGCGTTCAATGTATTTGATGTCAATTAGAGATTGATTGACGTCTATAAATGAAATCTAGCCTGGTTTGGTCTTATACTTCAAGTCGCATGTATATACTCTTCATGCTATATCAATTTGTATCTACAGGACTGCAATGCTAAATCATTTTAAATGTCGGCAATATCCAGGGTGTCACATGACCTGCATATACTGCCTTGGTTGTCTTTTATCAAACTGTTTTATTTGGAGAAAGTCTATGTGTTAAAAATTCGTTCTGCGGCAATATTTCAAAACAAAATTCAAGTTATTGGCGGCGATTTCCGAGTTTGACGGACATCCTACTACTGTCGTTGATAATTTAAATTACATTTAAGTGTTTCTTATGTACGAGGTGGGCAGTTTTAATACAGAAAGTATCTAAGAGAGTTCCACTCTGCCACACATTATTGGAAATATTTTAATTGGTTTTCCAATTATGTGTTAATAAGTTCAAAGTGCATGGCAGGTGCAAAAACTTACAGTTCTGTTCTGTGTCGTGATATGTTGATTACGTAGTACATTATAACGACACAGAACTCTGCATCTAATTAATATGATGGCCATTTTAGCAGCTCTATATCGTTGCCACACACACCTAGCATGCGATTCCATGCAGAAAGGTATTTAATTCTGACCGAGTACCAACCAGAGTATATATCTTTCTCTACATTTATACAAACAAATATATATATACATTGAATGCCAAGCTAAGAAAGCTACATTTATACAAAAATATATATATGCCAGTACCAGATCATCTAGGCTTTCGTAAGATCGTCAGAATAACCCAAAACAACAAATACATTTTAGGATAATATCTAGATAATAAAAAATACACTATGGCATTGTCCCTGTGTCGGTGCTTACCGTAGAGAAAGATTCGCAGCCTTTACCTGGATAAAAAGTCGTTCGTTCTACCGAACATCTGTAGTTCATTCGGTAAGAGCGCTGGCCCTGCTAGCGAGATAACCGCGTTCGAATCCCAGTGGAGTTAAGCTAAATTTTCTTTCTCTTCATTTATACAAAAAACGAAAGCTTGTTGTTGTTTTCTTTTTGTGTTGTTTTGTTTACATCCTGCGGTAGTGTATCGACCAATATCCGGGTTATCTGGGACTGTACTTAAGATCTGACGGCAGTGTATCTCTACCTGGTTTATCTAAGCCTGTACTTAACAGATAGCGACAGTGTATAACTACCCGGGTTATCACTGTATCGGTGATACAAATTATCCTTTTCCGCTTCTTAAAATTCGCACAACTTGATAAATTGATTTTTTTATTTTGACTATGAAATAACAAAAGGTTATCTCACTTACCTGACTTTGTGGAATTCATGTGGGATGGGAAACCAAAGAGTATCCTCGTATACACCAAGCAATCCGTCCACCGTAAAACTTCCCTTGTATGCCTTAGGTCGAACTTATATAAAGAGTACCGTCAAGGGGTGTCGATATATTTTGTTTTAGAAGTGTCCTGTACTAACATGATGGCGCAGGCGGTATTACAAGAAGATAAACCCGGATAAATATAATGAATGCATGGAGAACCACGGAATGTTATGCAACTTTCAGATATTTGCGAATGTGTACTCTATCATCGACGAAGGTGGAATATGCCTCATGAACCGCAGTGCTAAGACGAACATGGGGGAGGGTCACATATATCGACTAACGTTTATTGTAGGAGATTTTTGGCACATATTCAGTGAATAAAGTTTATAACAATGGCCCTCTGATTTACTGCAGTATGCTTTGAGTTTGGTTTGATCATTGGACTGACTCCCTTTAACTTTACGCGGTTTAGGTTCGAATCGCCATGTCGATCTTAGGCATATATGTAAACTTTTCCGGTAGCTGCGGAGATAGCGGGGTGGTTTGTTTACGAGGTGTCCACGAAACGTTTTCTTGATTAATCCTAATAATGCTGGCCCTATATACTGCAGTAGGCATTGTAAACAAATGCTATAAGACTGGAGGGTTGACGCTAGATGATAACCCTTTTAAGAGTTTTTGGGCCTACTCTACAAAATAAATAACTATATTTTTAAAAGTCAAAACATTAATTTTAATTTTTCGTTTTAGAATGTGGTGTGAAAGCCCAAGTGTTTTTCGTCGTGGACGGTTCTGACGGTGTAGGAAGTCCTGATAATTTTAACAGTATGTTAACGGCTATAAAATCAGTTGTTGCCAACCTTGCTATAGATACAGAGTATGGGTTCAACGTGGGCCTTACCAAGTATGGTTTCCGTACAGCTGACGGCAATTGGGCCGATCTACGAACCGAAGCGACCACGTATAATATCTTAAAATATCTAGAAAGGGTGGTTTATAATGCGGCCACGGAATCCAACTTGTTCAAAGGCCTTTGGAAGATGAATTCACGGTTTATAGACCGTGACCGTGGTCCTGACGATACGCTGATAGGCGTTGTCATAACGAACGCTGCCCCAAGACGGGCAGAGAGGGCTCGCTACCTAGCGATGAAATACAAAGCCAGTGGAGTGAAGTTTATTACAGTAGCGGCAGGTCCTTCGGCTCCCGTGGAACTGTTAAGTGAAATTGCTTCAGACGAGAAGCGATTCCTCAATATTTCCTACTCTGATCTATCTACGGAAGAAAATATCCAGCTTCTGACAGATTTGATATGCGATACACCAAGTAAGTTTACATGTCATTTCCTTCTCGTTTTAAATATATTAGGAACATGACCTGCGGGATGTTAAGCCTTCGGATTTATCTCCCCCTTCCTCCCCCAATGTCCCATTCGACAATTCATCTGCCAGCTTTGGATTTTGAAAGCTGAACAGATGAAAAGCTCGACAAGGCTTCTTACTTCTAACTTCCGAAACAAACTTTGGTAAGCTGGAAGAAGAAAAGTTTTTGGGACATTGGGACTTTTTTCAAGCTTTTTATCTCACAATTCAAGGTGAAATACCTTTTCATCGCGACCAGAAGACGTTTTCACCATTTTCTCGTCTTACGACTTTGAATCTGTTTTATGACATAGTCCTCGCTAAGAGGCGTACAGAAGTCGAGGGACTTAGAATAACATAAGATTCTATGGATGACAACTTCTGGAATATTTGCAGCGCAACGTGTCGGGCTCGTCGATGTTATATAACACCATTTTCAACTGAGTTGTATGGTGGCTGATTTGTCCCATTTCGTGTTTTCGTCGCGAAATACAAAGGGCTAAAACATGAAAATAAGAGAAATTTCGCCCCATTAACTTGAGAATAAGAAATTAAGAAAATAAGAAAACTGGAAAATAAGAAATATAACGCGAGTGCCCTTTTTGTGACATCTATATAAAATTGTGTGGCAATGTTTATTAAATTACGTATTACAATAACACACGTATATCCAAAAATGATTTATTTAATTGTATGTCATTAGATTATAGATAAAGAAAACTTATGTGATCTTCTGTGACCAAATGTTCCCGTAAACCAGATTCAAAGTTCTAAAATTGGAAAATGGGTAAAGCTGTAAGTTGGAAGCGGCAATGTAATAAAAACGTCTTCAGCTATCCAAATACTGCATGTAGATAAAAGATAAAATACTGGACGCGATGATAAGGATTTTATTTAGCTTGACTTGTGGGTTGAAAATCTTAAAAACTGGAAAAGGTGTAGAGCTTTTCTTGTTCCAGCTTATTAAAGTTGGTTTCGGAAGTTAAAAGTAAGAAGCCATGAAGATCTTTCCATCTGTTCAGCTTTCAAAATCCAAAGCTGGAAGATGAATTGTCAACGGGATACGGACCATTGGCGACTACTTCAAATTTAAAATCAGATGAAAAAGAAATACTAACACGTTATTCCACCGACGAGTAGGGGCCTAAAAAAGCAGAGGAAAGTGGCGAAAATAAAATCAAAACACTGAAACGCCGTTCATCATTGTGTGCCTCATGTTGAAGTCCTAACTAAGTTTTACACTAAGTATAGCTGTATTTCATCTTCGCTAACCAAGGGTTTTATTCCGAGCTACGTTTCGTGACAACCCTCGGTGGATCAAGCGTATAAAAGAAGAATGTACAGCCGCGCTCTCTGTTGAATGAGGTGATCAAGGTTCGAGTTAACTTCCCATGTTAAAATTACATTCAACCAACCAGATTTCGCTTACAAATTTCAAAAAGTCAAAATGGCATCACCCAAACTACTCGATCGATAAACTCACATAACATTTGCGAGATATTCAGTTTTCGAAAGTTAACATAAAACGAACACAGATCCGTAACGATCCGAAAACATTTACCCTATCGCTTTTTAAAAAAAAAAACCACCAGGCAGTCCCTGAAACATTCATTATTAACACTCGCCCCCTTTTTGACTATAGTGGAGTATTCCTGTAATGTGCTATCTGATTGGTGCCTACAAGTTCCGTGGCAGCCAATCAATTGCGTGGCTTTTAATCTGGTTGTATGCCTTCAATCCGCCAAGGGATGTAATGTAGAGTACCTCGGAATTAAATTCTTGGCTAGCGAAGATGAGCTCTATACATGTATAACGCTACATAATCAGTCAATCCGTATTCAAAAACAGGCCGGAAACGATAAATCTTTTTATTCGTTTTATAAAGAAATTTACATGTTTGGGATAGTAGATCAACAAACAGAAGCGTTGAAGTTTGAGTTGAGTGATTGTTCTATATCAGTTCACCATGCCGTGTCTAATTTTGGGTGGGATGTAAAAACTAAGGGACAGCTAACATTTGCAAACATGACAGTATTGCTCATTTAATTTCAGACCTATGTCCGGTAGGTGGCGCCACGACTACATTGGACCCACGCGGCTGTAGTAGTTATACACAGTGCAATGCAGACGGGACGTCACGTGTCACCTCGTGCTTTCACCAGTTCTGGGACAACTATGACCTGTCTTGCAAACCGCTCCATGACGTCACAATGCCCTGTCTCATAGGTGAGATGCACTTAATTTAGTAATCACTATTTTTAGAAAAATATTCACGCTAACCACTCTTACTTAAAAAAAAGAAGAAATTCAATTCTGGACAATTTATATGATTCATCTGAATATTTACAATATTAAGGATAGCAGATGTAATTTTTATTATTATTTATTTTGAAAATTCTGTTTTATTTGGCAGACCCGTGCCGTGATGATGGTGGTTACAAAGGTAGATATAACCACTACCCTCTTCCAGGAACCTCCCCATCATGTCGAGCGTCCACTAGGTGCTTCAACCGCCAGATGTCGTCTGTGGAATGTTGCCCTCGTCTTGAGGTTCCAATCACGGGTAATCTGATCATCTGTAGGGCGCAGGGCAGCTGCTCGGGATCCTGCATGGAAACTCGCTTTATCGCAAAGGCTGGTGGGTCGAATATTGCTTTCTCTTTAATTTTATAAGTTAAATATCGATACGTTTTAAACATGGGATTGAGAATTAAGCAGTTGACATTTCAAGGCAATAGAGGAAGAAATTGAATGCTAAAATCGAGACAGAGACCTAGATATGTGCTTCTACTAGAAGTCCGTCGCAATTAAGTTCTTAAACGACAGTAGTCTTCTGAGGAATCATCGTCATATAGTAGAACTTTCCCATTGGAGAGTTTGTCCTCTGAGAGCAGATTTGGAGTAAATGGCAGGGAAATGCCCAAGAGGGCATCCTGGGTTTAAAACCTGCCTCCTATAAGATAGAGAAATCGTCGTTATGGCAATTGCTCTCTAAAGAGGTATCACAGGCAAATGTCACGGATCAATCGTTATCGATTGTTTGATAGGTTGATTGTGATTTCGCACCGCCTGGACCTACTTAAGGTTATTGCACTCATATGACAGCATGCCAGCCCAATGGGTGGAGACAACCACCCTAAACAACACTGACAACACAGGAGATGTCACGATACATTTACAGGACAGAAACAGGACACCAAAATAATTGCTTCCTGATGCCCATTAGCTTAGAGACCACCAGGGAACAGGAGGCCTCCACCCAATCAACTGCACAGCTTAGGCCTATGGAAGTCACTCCTAACTTCTAGTTTAAAATGGTCATACAATTGTTCTTATCCTGTTTGTTTTTTTACTCGTTATATTGTTTAGTATTATTGTATACATTGTAGTTATCGACCCACTAGCTTGGGCACATTGTGCCTGTTTGGACTCGAATCAATAAATAAATAAAATAAATAAATGTAAGCAGCCCTACTAGAATACTTAAAACAAATGGCACGGAAATACCAAATTACGTCAATGTGTGGGATTCATTCCCAAGTGTTTTGTCTTTCAACGTTAAACAAGTTGGTTTTGTGTTATCTAGAATAAACTCTGAACAAGTCATAAGTCATGAAGATACAGGTTATATTTTGCCTTAATCACTTTCATCGTGAATTCATCAACAGTTCATCAGTGCGGCCTTGGTGTTGTTGAATTTCTGATGGCATAATAAGCCGGATAAATATTTTCCATACCAACAATAAAAAATGGTCTGTGGATCTGGTTAATGTTGATTTTCTACTTTGTGTTTCAGATTGTGCCCGGACTGCTCGCGAAGGCGATGTGACTCAGTACACAGAGCAGGGTGAGATTTTCACATGTCCAGAAGATAGGGTCTACAGCCCTATACACTGTAACTGTGTTGCCTTAACAAGGCGTCAATCTTCACAAACAGGTATGCTATATATATTTATGATTAGGTGAATACAATTACATTTATTGTATCTCAATGAAAAGAACAATTCCGCAGGTTGTTCTGATTTTTTTTCACGCAGAGTTAGACACGGCAGGTAAACAATTTTACTTGTGCTCGCTATCTTCCTGTTACGTGAGTAGTTTTTCCCTCTCTTGCTTCAGCATGTGTAAATGGAGTGCGTATAAGTTACTAGCCCAACTCATGTCATACGGAAACCACCGAACATACATCGAAAAAGTTCGGTCGGATTCTTCGAAGTGAAAACTTCAAGATGTCTGCGCTCACGGGAATGTAACAGATCAATATATATTATCAACTTTGTCAAATTATTTAAAACAGACAAAAAAACTTTATTACCTTAACAATGGTTGACCAATGAACTAAAATCCACAACATCAACATATTGTTTTCTTCAATGTTTGATTTTATTAAAGCATTTTCTTGACAACCATTTAGCATGTCACTACTGTTTTCTCGCAGAATGTCGACCAGACTTGGATGTAACCTTTACCAGCGATGTTATTACCGACACCTCTTTTCTGCAGTCTCGCATTAAAGCGGAGGGGGTGGTCGTTATAAACGGAACAGCTTTGTTCAGCGGAGAAGGAAGCTGTTTGCGGGTCCCTGCGCTCAACAATATCGAGTGGGGAGCTCAGTTTCGAGTGGATATTACTTTTAAAGAAGACGCAGACGACGATCGAAACGTAGAGCAGGCTTTAGTCTCCAATAGCGGATGTGACGTGCACTACTCATCATTCAGCGTGACCTATAATGGGAAAAACTCTGAGATCCGAGCTGCTGTAGACACTGGAAATAAAGCTCACGTGGACATCGAAGCTGAACCGGTAAGTCAGGAGGTCGACTCGATATCTCTTATGCGTTTACCAGTTTTCTAAACATCTCTTATCTTGAACAGAGGAAATCGGGATTATTTTATTTTAAATGCAAAGAGGCCATTTTTTGTGCATATTTTTTATAGAAATTC
>JAVFBZ010129853.1:0-24011 GCA_032466195.1 Katharina tunicata | reverse complement strand
GAAACAGGGTGTCTCATTTGACATTTGTCCTATCTTTCCCATGTTAAATTTGACTGAATTAGGGTGTCTCAAAGACAGTGAGACACCCCTCTGGCTAACACTATGTATGCCTCCACATTCTACGTATCCAGCAATATTTATTGGTTATACTTTATTAAGTTATCTTTTCTGTTTCATTAAAATGTAAATTAAGAAAAATGTAAAGCTTTTTTTTCATCTTTTGCTCTGTTTCTTTTTAAACATTTCCATTTCAAAACTCTATTGTCAAGAATTTGAAAGGTGCCTATAAAAAAAACTCTCACGGTTTCGCTTTCTGTTTACTCTCCGTTCAGCTCCTACACACTTTGCCTCAAGGTTAAAAATTGTTACCTGCCTAAATATACATTTTGGTATCAAAGTATATGTCCATATGTCTGTGGTTGAAAGAGTGATTGGTCGAGTTCTCATTTAAAGTACATGTTTTAAGTGTATATGTGTTGACAATTGTAATTTATTAAAATATCAGACATTCTAAATAACACACCTGCTCACTATTTATGTTTACATTTATATTTAATATTCATTACAGTACGAGTAATTTCTGATGTTGACAACTTTTTTTGCAATATTTGTCGGGAATGCAATCTCCTTGTCAGAGGCGTTTTTGTTGTCTAAGTAGACTTTTAACACCTCTGCACTGTCTGAGAGAAGATCATTTGATTGATCCCAAGTTTAATATTGTTCCTGGTCGCGTTTTGAAAGAATAGCTCTTATGTTATCTACAAGTGTTGTTGCATTGCGTTAACCCCTACATCAGTAGACATTAATCACGGCACCTGTCCGTGGGAAGAGAGAATAAGTCCATGTCCTTGGCATGTCCATTCTTCACATAGGTCAGCTATGAATTAGTCTTCGGCGGACGTTCACAGATTTGAAAGCTTTTTACTGAAATGTATTTAGCACCCTGGGAGTATGTCTCCCAAAGTGGCCCACTAATGGACGAAAAACACGTTTCCATTATAGAATCCTCATTTGAAGATGAAGATAATTTGAAAATTTTGTCAGCCGTATCATAGTAGAAAAAACTAGATGAAGGTTTAGCTGTAGATAATGGTGGCATAGTGTCGGAGTCTACCAGATCCAGTCCGTCACGCCAGAGGCTGGTAATCTGGGACCGGCTCTATACTAATGGTTAATATCGCTAATAACCTAGCCGACTCAGATTAGCTCGCTGTCACAAAGGTGAAAATTATTTTGTAAGAGTGGGAGAACTTCAGACGAATGATTTATTATTCAGAAAATTGGCATGAGTTGAGACTTTTTTCTCTGGAAATGGAAGTGAGCCGCTCTGGGGATCGTCTGTGTTAGAAAGTACAGCGCAAAACTCACTTTATTTCTCATCCCCTGACCCAAGCCACATTTGCAAAAACTTTTAAATATTAATCATTTTTTGGGCAACGTGCATTTACAAAATGGGAAATTTGGTTGGGAGTCTGGTCTGGTGGGGGGTGTTAATGCAATAGAATAATAGTGTGTCATGATAAATGAAGACAGATAAGGCCCCAGCACATCAACACCATCTCAAGAACTTTGATGCTCATAACGGCTAACCTTTATGTTAAGGGCTAAAGGATTTCATCTCTTGTGAAAACACTGCCCAGTCTTAATTTATGCAGGCAATTATTAGATTAGTGCAATAATCTCTCAAGATAAAGCTCTCCTCAACAGGCCTGCAACTACGCAGCTTCAGTTCCTGGTATTCTTCTGTAGAAACTCAGTCAGTGATTAGACTTGCTAAGAACAGAAACTCTTTTGAAAAGAATCTTAGGTGAAGGGCCTCATTAATTTACTCTCCTCTTTAGTGAGCCAGTCATGCACCGTTGCACGCACAGCGTCAAGTGCAATAGAAATGTAAACAATGGTTGATGATAGAATCCACCAGGAGGGCAGTGCAAACCCCCAGATGGCCTGCTGCAAAACAAAGACTCAAACCTTGGCCTGTTGATGAAATAATTACACTCATTTTGAGGAAACAATACCATTTGTCTTAGAGACTGTCTTTTATTCAGAATTATAACTTCATTTGCATGCTGTGAATGTGTAATTCTTGATTGATTGTGGGGATGTGCTGACCAGACAAAAATATCCGTCATTAGAATGTTTCTTTGTTGTTGGATTCTACAATAGTTTCATCTGCAACACATTATAATTGAAAATAATTACAACGACCTCCTGGATCCTTACCATCAATTTCTCTTCTTGCGTGTTGAATAATTTTACAATAATGATTTTGATGAGATTCTTTATAACTTTGTAATTACAGAACCCCATACAGAGATCTTCTTGCAATTAGTGCAGTTAGAAACAGAATTAATTACTTTTCGCTATATGTAATTGAGCTCATTTTCATTATTTTTCAAGGTCAATTTCTTATATGTATTTAGTACACACATACTTTTACCAGTATAATAGTGTTTTAGCCAGAACTGATTTTCTGATTTCCCGAGTAGGTTGCTCATTTGACAGTTGAACCTCCTTAAATGCAGCCGGTGGTTGGGCGGGAACCTCCTGTGCCCTGGTACTCTCTGAGCTAACGGCATCAGTATTCCAATTTGTAATGTATTATAGTGTCTTCAGACTTTTGTGTTGCCATCATCATTTAGAGTTTCCTTCGCCGATTTTGCTGACATGCCATCAAATGAGTGAAATAACCAATCAAACAAAATGTTATATGTAGTCAGCACACAAACGTTTACCAGTTTACCTGTTTACCTGATGACAAACTGAACCCCCTTAAATGTACCCCATGCATGTCGTGGGTTCAAGTCTGCTTGAGGACCTTAAAGGTACAAAAGGAAAGTTTCCAGTGGCTTCAGAGATCTGGGAGGGGCTTTCTGCCAGGCTTTTCACCATTCATTGGCAATACAAAAACATTATAATAGACCAAAGTCACAACTCTACCTATAGAGTAAACATTTAAAACTCAATCAAATAAAAAATATCTTATTGTCTGACTTATCTACTGATCCTAAGGTGTCTTACTTTTTTCTGACCAAGGTTTTTAGTCTATATCCGAGGTGGTCTACGTTTGTCAATTTTATCAACACTAAAAGCACTCACCCCTCTGCCAATAATAATAACTACATGGGATCTGACAGAAATTAGCTTAAAACTCATCAAGAGATCAACAAACCCCAGTTTTTAGTTTGGCCTGCGAAGAAAAGCTACTGATTGCCCCAGACATTTTATTTGACAGAGGTTGATTGAAGAGGGGTCATTTGCCAATAAATCTGTTAAAAAATTTACCTGCAGACTTCTTTTGTTTGGGAAATGTTGTCTTCAGACTGTATATACAGTGAAACCTGTTTAAACTAACCTATTGTCAAAACCGACCATCTTTGCTGGTCCCGTGGCATGTTGGTTTACACCAGTTTTTTAATATAGGCTGCTATAACCTTGATTTGGTTAAACTTAAAGAGATTGATAAAAGTTAAAAATAATTTTTAAAAATAAAAGAATTCCAAGCAACTGAATGAAAAAAATAATTCTTCAATATAAAATATTTTGCCCTTTAAGCAAATTTAAAAAGTAATTAATATTCTTGGCAAAAAACACAGTGGCCATCAAAATTTACAATTGCACATGAATTACTGACAGTGATTTGTTTCTCAGTACATCAATGATTAAATTGAAATTTAACACAACTTCAATTCAAACTGCTGCACAACAAATAGTTGTCCAGCAATTCTCAAACATCTCCTGTTAATATTGTTTTTTTTAAATAAACTGTTTATATGATGATTGACAAGAAAAACTAATAAAATGTCAAAAACAAGTTCTGTATAT
Source organism: Katharina tunicata (assembly GCA_032466195.1). NCBI lineage: Eukaryota > Metazoa > Mollusca > Polyplacophora > Chitonida > Mopaliidae > Katharina > Katharina tunicata. The sequence continues at coordinate 20,186 of JAVFBZ010129853.1, read as the reverse complement.
GAATGTTTTTGACTTAGTTGCAATCAGGCTATTTTCAGTTTGTAAAGCTATTTGCAGGTCATTACGCAAAAATTATCTGTCTAATTCTGTCAGGAGTTTGGTAAATGTTTATAACTTCGTGTGGGAGTTAGCAGGGAGGTCCATGTGTATACCTCAAACTCCTGTACACAAACGGCACTGAGAAAACATTGACAGATATTTAAGAAACTCCGGCACAATTTTGGTGTTTGATGAAGAACTCGTTTAAAATGTCAAAAGTTGTAATACAGCTGAGGTGTGAATTGATAAGACACAAATATATCAGCCAAGTTGGCTGCAGAAATAATCTGCTCAGTTATCTAATCAAAGCATAACTTTATAGTGTTACAAAATTGTTATCTTCTTGCGCTGAAGAGTTCCACATGTTGAAGGGAAATAACTCTGGCTCATTCCAGCTGTTATTCTGACCTGTCTTGCCCGACACTGTTTATATTCAACGGTGTTAATATGAAGCGCATCTAAATCAATTTTTTATCACAACAGTGTTAAATATTAGCCAATGTTTAGTAAATAAGTCACAAGTCCTAACTGCCAACAGCTGAGTGATCCTCACAGAAAGTTTAAAAACTGATACATTTTTGTCATGTTTGTCTGAGCTATTTGGAGAGCTGATTTTCTAAAAATAGTGAAGTGTTTTGAACCTGTAACATATTTGGCCAATGGCAAGAAAAACATTGAAACATATTTTTTAGAATAAGACTGGCCTTACAATTTTAACCTTAATTGTGTTTTATATTTGTTTCCAAATCTGTTTTGACCAAATGTACTGGAATTAAAGTGCTGAACAGAATATAGCCCATCAAACAGTTGTTTTGATGTGTTACGAAGTCATATTCACATGGCCATGAGACTATAGGATATGTTTTCAAATGCACATTTCCTGCACCAATATTGATGAGAAACACATAATGGCAAACAGCGAAACAAACCTTGTACTTGTCCAAATTTTAACTTTTGAAGTAAATAGCTATGCATTAGGAAAAACATGAAAAACAAGTATTTTGTGTGTGTGGTTTAACACAAGGACAATTTTCAAGAAACTAGATGATAGTTATTTAGAAAGTTCACAATTACAAGGTAAATCAATAAATGAGACTATTAACATTTTCATAATACAAATTAAAGTTGTATTCATACATGACCTAATCGTTGAGTTTTCCAGTTTCCAGCATTACAAAACACCATCTGTTTATTGTTTTCATTAAAAATAATGATGACACTATCAGTCATCAAAACACATGACTGAACATATTAACCAATTAATTTGACCAATCTCACACTCTTGAACGGTGATATCCTTTTGCATATATTTTCTCGTGAACACCATGGTGCTAAAGGGGTTTTGTTGGCAAGTGATTTCTTGTCCCCAGAGAACATCACAGAAGTTAACCAACACTCTTAAACACATCTTAATGTGTTAAAATCAACTAGCGGCTCTAGAAGCCAAATGTGTTGAATTCTACTCCAGTTTTTCATCTCTTGAGTATTTTCCATGACATTAAGTAACTTTTTTGTTGTGGAAATGTTTTGACGCCACAGCAACCATTTTGATCGTTGTCAGCTTTTAGACCCTTTTGGGATAAAAAAATCTTGTTAAACAACAGCTTCGTTGAAGAAGAAAAAAATCATAGATAAATATCTCATAGCAAATCAATTTTGAGTCAAGTTAATAATGTTTTTTTAACATATTTGGATTTAACCTTCTTCACATTGTATAGCTTGGTCATATCTGTGTTGTGTTTTAGACCACAATAAAATCATTTAATATACTGCACAGAATAGAGGCTGTTCGTTAATGTTTTGTATGTACTGGTACCAGGGAAGTTTTCTGCCTACTGGAATATCTTGTGGTGTTTATTTGCAGGTTTCTTCAGTGGTTTCCAACCAACATCAAGTATCTAAGTCACCATATAAGTGAAATATTCTAAAGGTTGGCGACCAATCAAACAAGCAATGTGGTAGTGGGAAGGCATTAAATAGCTCATAATGTCACAGAGTTTGAACATCATGTGGAATGTATGGAATACCTGATTTACATGTAGCATCATGGGCCCATGTAACCATGAAAATATTTTTCCTTAGAAACTCAAGGGCTTGAAAATCTTTTGGTTCATGTCCTTAGAGGAAATTTTACTCCTTGGGTAGCTACATGTACATACCAATACTAAAGACATTTCCAAACAACTTTTTTTTAACCCCACCTCCCTCCCCACCCTAGGTGAAAATAATAAATAGAAAAATTTGAGCCATAGCTTTCAAATTTTATGCTCATATATTTCTTTCTGTTTAACGGTTTCTTAGCTAATTCTACTTCCTTCACAACTTACCTGTTTGATAATTTCTTATTTTTCGTTTCTGATGAAAATATTCCGAAATGTGAAAAATATATAAAATCTTGAACCATAAAGAAATTCCCCTCTGCATATTCAAATCTCTGTTGCACTATGCTCCTCTTTGTAAAGATCTAATTTGTGGATAGATAAGCATAATATTCTCATAATTTTCCTTCGAACCAAATTATTGCTAATTGCCTTGAAGGTAAAGCAATTAACTGTATTTTGTCCTCAAAGCAATATAATCGAGATCATCTAATTAGTTGTCAATTTGGACGCAAAGAGCTCAATCTTTGTATGATAGAAGACAAAATGAAGCTCTTTGGTTTTGATGTGATTTCTTTGATAACATAAGAGTTTTCAGTATGACGTAGAAAGACCTTCATTTTTAGTAAGGTATCCAACTGTTTTTTCTTTTCTGATTATAGGAGCTGCTTATTAATGACAGGGAATGAAGTATCTTTTTATAAAATTCTATCCTCTAATTAGTCCTGACATTTTGATATCGTTAAACAGTCATCAGAATTTTTATAACCTGCGTCACAGATTTTTCTTTTGTATAGCAATTAAGAAAAAGCTCAGGGGTTAGTGTCTAATTGTTCTCAGTTGTTTGACCCAGAATTTATTGTTCCAACCATCATAGTGCTATCGGTATGTCCTTCCTTAAAACAAATTAACCGCTTAACTTAAGCCTTGGAATAGCGTATATATACACCGATATGTTTTGGTGTCCTGTTTTGTTAAAGTTATGTACTTTTTTTTCCTGTCTTGCATGTTGTAAGCGTCATTTACAGTGGTTTCCTTGATCGATTGGGCTGGCACGCTGCCATATAATTGAAAGAACATTAAGTATGGCGTAAAACCCCAATTAAACCAAACAAAATCAGCCTTTGAATATAAATGATTCTCTTGAAGATGGTGGATTCACCAAATAAAGAGCTACAATATGGCTACCATTACACTTTATAGACATACACATGCATTGGGAACAGTGTAATTAACTTCAAACTTGAATACAGGAGGCCGCGCCGTGGCTCCGTGGTTGAGCGTTGGATTACCGAACCCCCTTCACTGTACCCGGAATGGGTTCAAAGAGTGTCCCCCCTCTCGATCGTAGGTATATAAGGGAAGTTTTCCGGTGGCTGCAGTTTGCAGGGTGGCTTTTTGAGGTTTCTTCCTGTTTTCCACCATACACCAGCAATGCAAATTATAAAGATTACTAAGTCGTCATATAGGTGAAATACTCTTTAGTACAACGTTTAAAACCAATCAAACAAACAAACAAATTAAACTTGGAAATATAGTTTCTCCCTGTAAATACAATGGATTGTATTGCATTTCACCAAATTTTAGGCTGCAGTTGCGATTTTTATACGGTATTTACAAATGTGTTGTGAATGCTGTAAATTTAAACGCCATGTATTTATGCCATGGCTCACAGGTATTTCACTTGTATGAACAGAAGGGGTTGTATTGCAATGGTAGGCAGCTACTCTTACACAACCAAATAATGTAGAGTTCCTTCAAGTATTAGTTGTGTTGGAAATATTATGTTCCTCCAGGACTAACTATGACAGCAGCATGAATGTAAGCTGGAATCTGTTCAGAGCCAAAGAAAATAAATGAGTACTTGTAGGTCTCAGTATGAGGTAGAAAGGACTCTCTTTTTTAGAAGACACCGTACTATCTTACCTTATTGATTACATCAACAACTTATAAATGTCAAGGAATCAATCCCCTTTGATAAAAATCCTCCCTTTAATTAGTCAAGACGTTTTAATAATGTTAAGCGATGATATGAATTTTTGTCAATCTAGCGCTACTTATTTTTGTTTCCTGTTTATAGAAAGTAGAACAGAGTCTCTAATTGCTCTGTTTGTCTGACCTAAAATGGATGGCACAATTATATCTAGAAAAATTAGCTTCCAATTTGTACAGGTAGTCAATATTTCTAGCGGTTTGGTGGGTGGGAGTTTACCGTGCTCGCTGAGCTAAGGGGCAACAGGAAGCTGCTTGTTGTGTTGCCCTGTTGTGCGTCATGTAAATGTATCGTGTTTTATGTGGCGCCGGTGTTGTCAAGGGGGTTTCCTTCAACCATTGTTGACACACCTTCATGCCGTCACATGAGTGAAATAACCTTAGGTACAACGTTAAGCCCCACCCGTTGAGTAGAGTAAGATGTTAGTAAAATCTGTCTAAAATAAATTTTGAAATAATTAATAAAATATAAGAAAAGAAATGATGCATAAACAAGTTTTTAACTGGAAAAAGAATTGAAGGTGAAGCTGAATTTATTTGTCATCTGAAGATTGTAACCTCAAAAGATTGATGGTAAAAACATGTAGGCTAGTATATTTATGAATGAATGAATAAATACATGTAAGTCACTTGAGGGAAGCAGGTGGTTGGGTGGGAACCTCTTGTGCCCTGGTGCTCTCAGCTAAATGGAAACAATGCCGATTTGTTCTGGTGCCCTGTTTTTAGTCCTGTAAATGTATTGTGTTGCCAGCATCATTTAGGGTGGTTTCCATCAAATATTGTGCTGGCCGCCAGCATATGGGTTAAATAACCTTAAGTTCACCGTTAAACACCAAGCAAACAAACTTTTTAATTGTTATCCTGAAAAAATAATGTTCAGAGGGTTAAAGCAAAAAAGTCAATAAATAATACATAAATGGATGAGTTGTAACCTAGAAAACATTATTTAGTGAAGAGGGTTTTAATTGGTCTTTTCAACAGTTTACCCCCAAAAGATAACTTCAAAAAATAATAAACTAGAGAAATAATTACCTTACCCCCCTCGTGGGCCTTTGGTATAAACGGGAAATTTTCTGGTGGCTCGAAGTTTGCGGGGTGGTTTTTACGAGGCTTCTTCCTGGTTTTCCACCATATGACGGCAACGCAAAGTCATTTAGGTGAAGCACTCTTGAGTACGAAATTTAACACCAAACAAACAAACCATATTAGTGGTTTGAAGATTCTTAGAGAAGTTGATTTTAATTTGTCCCTTTAACCATTAATCCTTCACAGATTGATGCAAGAAATAATTAAATTAAGTAGCTTATTGTAACCCATTTATTTGTCTATATCTTTGTAAAAAAGTAAACCTTCAAGTTGATTTTAATTGTTTACTTGAAAAACTCGTCCTTCAGATAGTGATGTGTAACACCAGTAAAGTACAGTAAATAAATAAAGGAGTTTTCACTGGACTAGAACTTGTGTCTAATGTGTCCTGACGGGTCATGCGGGGCAAACATTATTGTGGTTCAGGTTTTGTAGCTAACCCAGTGGAGCTATTTATATGTAGATGAAGGTTGTAAAGGCTGGGCGATAATTGAGATGAGAAGGAGACTGGGCTTTAATTCTCTCTTCATGACTGGTATCCGTGGTCAATTAACAGTGACTTTGAACAGTTGCTTAGCTAAGTCTCTATTTCTAGTGTTCGCTTTGCTCGGCTGTCGTTACCAAATGACGCGTCTACTTCACTTCTTTGCTTTTAGAATTGCCGCCAGATACACAATATCGCAATATCATCTTTGCCGAGCATAAGTACAATGTGTACTGGGATGGCAGTATATGGACACGTATTTGACCCACGGCAGCTAGTGACATGACGGGTCCGTATGTGTCAGCTAACAAGCTATAGACCACTTTAGCGTTTGTATTAATCTGGTCGAGATAAAAGCGCGGGATGACTTTGAGCCGAGGTCGCACAGTCTCCCCTGATGAGTGCTTAATAAGGCCCGGTGGGTCATCAAAGAAGCTAACAGGAGGTTAGTAAGGTTGACCTGATCCACATTATAATCTCACTAATGACCCAATCAGAATATCTGCTTTTTTAAGGTTAACTGGTCATTGAGATAAAGCCATTTCCAGCTGTTACAGTCTTAAGATCGGTTTGCTTCTCTCTGATTGCTTTTCTCCACAGCTTTTCTCTATAACCAAGTTTTTAGCTCCCCTCTGCCTTAAGCTCTCTGGATTGTCCCCAAAGGTTTTGTCTTTTTTGTGCAGTAACTTTTGTCTAGAATATGATGGAATTTTTGCAATTTCTTTTTTTTTCTTTTCTTTTCTTTCTTGCATAAATGTGATGAAGTTAGTCCAGTTTTGTTCTTGTTGTGTAGCCAAAATATGCCCTACTGTCTACGGCATTTTTTTTTCCAGATATAAACACATTTTACCTTTCTGTCTCAAATATAATGCAATATTTCCACTTCCCTGAATTAAATATTCCTTCGAACACAGTTCACTGACTTTGTCTTTCCCAAACTGTAGTTAATTGTGAACGTTGCACAATTATTTGCTAGGAGTTCAATTTTTTTTTTCAGTTGGCCGAGCATCAGGAAATTTAGGTTCTTATCTGATTTAATATCAATTTAAAAAAAAAAGACTGCGTTCATAATTTTGTCTGTTGTTTTATACTTCTGTCTAGACAATTATTTCCTCTAATTTAGTTTTTAGGCGACAAGATTTTTGGAAGTAGATTCTTCTCAAAATCAGGTTTAGTTTTGGCTGTCTTCACACATTTTATATCATCTAAAATTGCATTTTATCTTGGACATTTAATATCATTAACTTAATAATGAAAACCAGTATGCTTTTTTATAAACATATATTCCATAATTTTAACAATGCTTTTTATTTTTAAATTGTTGTGGTTATTTTTCTAGTTTACAAAATTAAATTAAAGTTTATATCAGACCACCATTTTGTAAAGCCATATTGCAGAATGCATTGATTTTCAGTTTATGTTATCAAAATGATTTTTTGTGTTTATTCAGTTTTTGTTTTAAGCACTTACAGGAATTATAACTACAAAATTTGAAAAACGATATTGGAAGTATGTTTGGGTCGACTGAGGATGCAGTTTAATTCACAGTTAAGCTGTCCACCTCACATAAATTCCTAATTTCACCTATTGACTATTCGGCCAATTTATCATCTTTGACTGCATAGCTGAGTAGCCTTGCCTTGTGGAGAATTTTTTTTGAACGGTTCGTTGCATAAATGACGACAATGTCGCTTGACAACTCCATTTGCTCATATTTGACATTTACAGATATGATTGGTGTTTCCAATCACTGGTCGAGGTCTCACAGCCCCCTCTAGTGGGCCGGAGCTCATAACCAGCGACCCAATTCTGTTATCAAAACCATCTTTCATTTTCCTCAACCTTTAATTTAAGACGTTATCTTATAAGGACGACTTCAATTACTTCTGGTGGCTTCCCTCCCCATTCTTAATTGTTCCTTGATCCATCTGCTCAACAGAGGGATTCTCTTGTACCTTGATACAATAATAGCCTCCGTCTTCATCGTATAATTTTACGGTCAAGATCAGTTCGTATTTCTTAAACTATGGTATCAAATTTGATGACTTGTATTTTTGATTTAATCATTAATGTCAGAAGAGAAATGTATTGTGGCTTGGTATTTATAATCACATCACATCCAATGGATTGCATTTTGTAACAAAAACTCATTTATTTGAAAAGAGAATGTGCACAGATTGCTTGTTTTCATGCAATGAAAAATTAATAAATTAAAAGAATAGAATGATTTACCAAAACATTTTTCGTTAATTTACACTAGACACAATTTAAAACGGCGTGCTATGTTGGAAATAAAATTCCTTCAGAAACTGGGTGATATCAAATTAATATACTAGTATCATATTTTATGCAAAATGCTGCTTAAACTGACGATTCATTTTTGATAACATATAGTAGCAAATGGTATGTTGATATGCTGAAATACTATGGTACCATTATGGTTACAGAAGAATTTGTAATTGCAAAAAAATGTTTTCTCTCACGTAATTGTGGACTAAAACATTTTTTACAGTTAAATAAATTTGTCATAAATTTTCCATGAGATCAGCTTCTTTATTAGTTGTTTTGTCGTTTAGGTCCAGTTTATTATTAGAAAACATTTTTATTTCATCAATTATTTACAGAAACCTATATTTTGATGCATTTGTCATAACTTTGCCAATTTTGATTAATATCTTGTAATTAATATATTTATTATACAGCTTCTAAGCTTCTAAAAGGATTTTGATTAATCAAATTCTGAGGTGGTATACATGTACATGTAGGTGTGGGGCTTAAATTTCATGACACCTTGAGAAGTCTTATTTAGTACATTTTCTTCTCACGTGTTGCAAGTACCATATTTTAAATGATACTAGATCGTGTAAGATAGATTTCCACTTGATGAATAGTGTCTGTTACCATAACAACGAACTGTGTCATGCTCTAGAGTTATTGTTATCGAAAAGTGGCAAAACTTCCATCTATATTCATGCGAATATTTGTATTTATCCCCTAGCCCAGTTTCGAATGGCTTGCATCAAATTTAAGCCGCGAACATAGTTGGTAGTAGTTTGCAAAAGGTTTGGGAGGTAAGAGAGGAATTAAACGGATTTTTCCAGGAGAATGGAGCAATTTGGGCAGCCATCTATTGGAGATCATCCAACAACAGTAACATTTTGATATAAAGAGCATTTAATAACCCCTGAGAATTCAAAAGTTATCAAGCTGGTTTCCCCAGTTAACACAACCTGACAGTTTTACTGGTGTGGGAAGCAACTAGCCAAGACACAAGGGACATTGTATCAGGACTCTTGGAAATTATGACGCGACTACAACAAGGCTACCATAGGACATTGCACCATCGCATTTATCCCTTAAGTCTTAATTCTTAATATGCCAGTCCAGTCGCAATCTTGTTCATGTCCTTCGTTTGCTGATGGGACTGCGGGCATCTCTTTAGCATATTCCTAAATAACACCCTCTTCTTAGTCAGCAATCAGATTTCCAACGTAGCATTTTTGCATAGTCCTTAATGACGACCCCAGCTTTCTTATTGGGTAATCAGATTTTCCTATTCCAAAATGAAATTAAATCGTGATAGGATTCATTACTAAAATCTAAATTGCAAAAATCAAACACAAAAACTGGGAAGATTTTGTACAGGCAATTCCGTGGTTGATAAATGACCCCTTGGCAGATATCTACAGAGCATGAAATAGACCACATATTCATAACTGTTCAATGGCTGATGGAAAAGAAAAACTGGTATCTCTTGTTAAACGAAGAGCTGGCTTTAAAAATGATATATCCAATGTTTTGTTTTTTTTCTTGTTGGAGCTCCAGCTTTGTCAGATCGTTGTTTTATTAATGATGATCTTTATTTTTGGAGATCCATCCGGGTCAGAGTGCTGTTTAGTAAATGATGATCTTTCTTGTTGGAGCTTCAGCCGGGTCAGAGTGCTGTTTGGTTAATGATGATCTTTTTTGTTGAAGCTCCAGCCGGGTCAGTTCTTTGTTTGGTGAGTGATGATCTTTCTTTGCTAGATAGTTGTTTGGTTAATGATGATCTTTCTTGTTGGAGCTTCAGCCGGGGGGTCAGATCGTTGTTTGGTTAATGATGATCTTTCTTGGTCAGATCGTTGTTCGGTGAATGATTATATTTTTTGTTGGAGCTCCAGCCGGGTCAGATCGTTGTTTGGTTAATGATGATCTTTCTTGGTCAGATCGTTGTTTGGTGAATGATGATCTTTCTTGTTGGAGCTTCAGCCGGGTCAGATCGCTGTTTGGTTAATTATGATTGTCTAATAATTAATAATTAATTTGAAATGTTTTTCACTTGTTCAATGAAGTTCTCTCCTTGTCAAATTCTTACCCTTAACTTGACACCAATTTAATTATTAATTTGTTTGAGTGTTCACTCTAACTAGATTCTAACTTACATGTAGTTACAAAATATAACCACCTATGTGTAACTCTTAACAGATAGGATCTATATGGATATTAAATTCATTGAATTCTGTTTCGTTTTAATTAATTCACTTTGTCTTGGGAGGCTGACTGTTCCAAGTGGTACAAGTTTGTGTAAGAGCATACTTTAATACTTATAATATATAGTAATCTGTATTTGTTTAAAAAAAAAAGAAAATCGATGTAAAAAGGGCAGTCAGTTATAACGGAACCCCCTTCACTTTACTCGGAATAGGTTCGATCCCCCTTGTGGACCTTATGTATATAAAGGAAGATTTCCGGTCGATGCGGAGTTCCCAGGGTGTTGTTTACAAGGTTTCTTCTCGGTTTTCCACCATACACCGGCACGTAAATTATTAATGGTCCCTTTCAATATACAAGTTGTGAGTGGTTGGGTGGGAGCCTCCTGTGTCCCGGAGCTCTTGACACAGGAAGCCGATTTGTTGTGATGCCCTGTTTTGTTAATGTTATGTAAATGTTTTGTACTGTCTTTCATATTGCCAGCGTCGTTTAAAGTGGTTCCCTTCACCAATTGGGCTGGCTTGCCGTCATATAAGTGAAGTCACCTTGAGTACGGTGTAAAACCACAATCAAACAAAAATACAAGTTATAGATTTGAACCAGTTTATAGCCTTACATGTACATTTATAAATAAGCAAGCAAAAACATTTTCTTTCTCTACTTTTATAAAAATATATATTTTTGTTTCTTTGTCTAGCAGGGCCATAAAATATAAACATATATTTTTGTCAAGAGTAATCACACTGGCACACGGATAGCAAATAATTAAAGTCGATAAATAATCTCATGTTCTAGATCAATTCTCGGAGACAAGTTTTCTAGATTAACCTGAATCTCTAGTTGTTATATATAGTAGAACATGAGATGATTTATTGGTTTTAATTAGTCATATCCTTGTGCCAGTGTGATTACTCTTGACAAAAATGTAGATAGTTTTTTTCATAAATGTAGAGAAAGGAAATTGTGCTTGCCTCCATATAAATAGAAATGTATAGCGCTGGCCCTGCTAGGCAAAAGACCCGAGTTCGAATCCGAAATTGTCTTTCTCTACATTTATAAAAAGAATATATGTATAATTAAAATAAGTACATTAAACAATTTTGCAAGAGTAAACTGTAAGACTGCAAAATTTCTTACCCTATATATATTTTCAGGACAGTACATCAAATGTTTAGATTGTTTGATGTGCACATTATATTTCTGTATGGTCATATTATATATTCTTTTACATATTTTATGATCTCTGCTTTCTTCATATTAACAAGTTAATCACTTTTCATATCATAGCTTTATGCATGTCAAGCTTCCATAATTTATGTTGTATTGTCTTGTCTTGCTTTGTCTGAGAGTAGTGTTTTGTACTCTAGCTTTGTCTGAGAGTAGTGTTTTGTACTCTAGCTTTGTCTGAGAACCTGAGAGTAGTGTTTTGTACTCTAGCTTTGTCTGAGAGTAGTGTTTTGTACTCTATCTTTGTCTGAGAGTACTGTTTGTACTCCGGCTTTGAGAGTAGTGTTTTGTACTCCCGCTTTAAGAGTAGTATTTTGTACTCCCGCTTTGAGAGTAGTGTTTTGTACTGTAGTACAAGTATTCTATTGTTTTCACATCATGTAACTAAGTCTAACTTTTTTTGAGAAAGGGTTACTCTATTTGTTTTATAAATGTACTAATAATGGTGTATACTACTAATTATTGTTATTGTTCTTATAGTTCATTGTTAAAAATTGTCACCAGCGATAATACTAAAAAATGAATTCTGATGAAAGTATATCTGGCTAATATCAACTTTGATAACTACCGGTAAATGCTTTTCAAATTTTGAAATAAAAGTGTAAAGTTTCTACCTTTAAGTTATTAATAACCAGAAATCAATGTTAGATTAATCATACACAAGGAATTGATGTGATTTTGTCATGCTTTTTGTGATACAGAAGAAGGGCATGTTGCTCTGACAACTGTTTTGGTGATTTAGAAGAACGACTTTTTAAAATTGGGTTATATGTATATGTTTTATTTCAGACTTTCAACCGTACGCAGATGCTAATCTCCAAGTGGTCATTTAAACACTCAGGTATAGTGAATGTTGTGAATTGTCAGGGATTGAAATTTACATATATTTGCCGGACGTTCTTGGTTATACTGTCCTGTTTCAAATTTCCATAGTTTAACGTCATTTTAAATAGACTGATGCTTGATGAGGAACCTTGCAAAAATGTCCCTGGGTTGTTAGGCGGGCTGATTATTATCAGAAAGCTGATTTGTTGTGGCGTCCTGTTTTTGGTCCTGTAACTGTATGGTGGTGTCTTGTGTTTTGTCAGCCTTGTTTAGGGTTGTTTCCCCACCCATTGGGCTGGCACAGCGTCATAAGAGTGAAATAACTTTAATGTGCGTAAAACTCAAATAAAACAAGCAAACTATCCAGGGCATACATGCCATCCTCTTACAATACTTTTATATGACACATGGTCCTATGACTATATTGATAAGTGTCTAGATTAGGCCATTCATAATATCATCTGTGTTTGCAAACCCGTCCGTCCGACCCTAACATTTTCTATGTAATAATATATCTATAAGCTTAATACATCAGCAAAATATTTTTTTATTAACAGGTTAAATGTATTCTTATTGATATCGAACTAAGTGTTAGTTCATAGTATATAGTAGTATATTTCAACTACCTGACTACTGCAATCTCTCATCAATTTTGAAATACCAAATAGTTTTGTGACCTAAATTTGAGTTCAGGTTGAGATTTCTTAATGTGAAATGTATGTGGTACTCAGAGGTGAGTACTGATCCAACCTTTAAGAGACATGTTGCAACAAACACATTTTTTTTTATGAATGGCCTCATAGGTTCCTCTCGTCGCTGTTGTTTGGGTTTCAGTACTGCCTTTGTGTCCCCCCCCCTCAAACATATGTAGCAGGGAAAGTATGTATCAATTGATTGGAGAGCTAGTGTTATTGGTGTATTTTTGTTAAAAGCAATCGTGTTAATGACTTCCTGGCGTTAAAGGGGTGAGGTACTGGTAGATTAACTAGTTATGCAATGTTCGACAAGAACTTTGAGTGCCCTATTTGAAAAGTCGTACATTGAGTCGTAGTGGGCCTTCCTTGTTTGTTAACACTGACTAAAAGATTGAACTACGGGTCCACCCATTTAGCTGGTATACTGTCATATAAGTGAAATCACCTTAAGTACGACTTAGCAAATAAAATTGTGTAAAAGTGGTAAGTTTTAGAACTTAGACTTTTTGGATATCATTGAATAAGAGTAACTCCCAACAAGGCAGCCATGTTGGTATAGATAATATATTTCATCTTTATTATATGCCATTATCAGTTAAACATGTATCTTTTTGTATGTTTAACTGATGATGGCATAATAAATCCAAAATATTTTATCTATACCAACATGACTTCCTTGTGCAGAATTTGTCATCTATGTTAATCAAAACTGATCTAAGCTTTTTTATATCTGTAATTCTGTAAACAAAAGTCAAATGAATCTTTAAATATTTTTTTCATTTTCTAAATGATAATTATTTTCAAGCCATTTAAAATCCCTAATCCATGGTTTAATGCGAGTAATTCTTAATCAGTATTTCGCCTGATCTGTTATTCATTCATTTATTAGCCACAGTTCAATGTATTAATTGGACAAACGTGTTTCATTTTCAGCTGGGTTTGAAAAGAATTTCTTGTAACTTTCTCGTTATAATACACCTTTTTATCAAGTCCCAATGGACAAGTTCCAATAATGTTGCACTTTTTGAGGCGAGAAAAAATAAAGGCTTTTCCCCAGGCCCAATTAGTTTTAATATATGTACAGGATGATTTATGAGCGCAGAGACGGTTATGACTGGCCAATTCTAAGTTATTAGTTCTACTCATTTTTGAGCTAGAAAATTCCTCGTTAAAATATGATCGAGAGAAATGCGAGGTGTTATTTCTCGCTGGACCAGAAGGCTAATAAGCCATCAATTACGGCCTCAATATTGCCTCTTTGGGGACCAAGTGTCGGAAAGTTCGTCATTTTAGGATGAACTTTCTCGCTGACTGACTATGTAAATGTTAGCGGGAATATCGCAGGGTCTTGTATGCTTAGAAAAAGTGGAATTTTGTCAATTTGCTTGTTAACAAGGCTAAAGAAGAGTCGTTAAGAAGCAGTTGGTGCCAGAAAGGATGAGATGATCCTTATAATTACCATACACCTCTCGTTCGTCTTCTGTATTGCGCCCTTTCTTCCCTCCCCCCATTGCCCAGCTGCCGCATATTAATCCTTTTCCCCCCTTAACTTTCTGTCATACCTTCTTGATAAATTGTCTGTAAAGGGAAGTAATTTTCTAATTTCGGCTCTCGTAGGTTTGCAAAATCTGGCACGGTAACGAAGCTACAAACGTCTAATATGACACCCTGATTTTAATTGTACAATTCGCTCAGAAATCTGGTGAAGTTTTCTTAATCCGGAATGCCATAGAAGACAAGACAAATTGGCAGGCTGGTGAAATTTTCACTGTAATTACAAACACTAGAAATGGGTTATTAGACAGCCTAGCCCTAGGTCACTGGCGAATTGTGCCCTTACACTAGTATTATTACTGGGGCATATTACCACCTTGTCGACACTTTACGTCACTGCTCGATTGATTAATGGCCGTTCTACCTGCATTGTTTCTCTAATAAAACAGACATAAAACCCAACCGCTACAGTTTATTCTCAGCTATTTACCAAGAGGAAAACTCTGCGTGTTTTCCCGGTACATGTAGGTGCCAACACAGTCTGTTAGTGAAATACCATTCTGATTGATTGATTGAGGTTTGATACCGTACTTGAGGTGATTTTACTTATATAACTGTCGATTAAAAAATACCATTAAACATACAAACTTAAACAAAAAAAAAATTATATTTTATTTTGGTTCTAGCATTACAGATAGTAACCATTACAAGTTATTCTCAGCAACACATGTCCCAAAAGAAATATTATTGTATAAAATTAGACAAAGCGGGTAATATTATTATATTGAAATACTTGTAACAATGATGGTAAATTTAAACCAAATCTGCAACAGTTGATTATCTGTTAGTTCAATACAGATATGAAAGTCACATGGGTTTTACCTCCAGACTACAATAAACCCTACAAATGAAATGCAATTAAATACACAATAAAACAATAAAGTCTAGGGAAATCACACTGGCACAGGGATATGGACTAATTAAAACTGATAAATCTTCTCATGTTCTGGCATATATATATTTTTGTAAAGAGTAATAACACTGGCACAGGGATATCGACTAATTAAAACTGATAAATCATCAATATGTTCTAGATAAATTCATATATATTTTTGTATAAATGTAGAGGAAGAAAATTTTGTGTGCCACATAAATTCAAATATATATGCTAATATATAAACGTGAGCATATTGGTAGGTTTTCAGAGTTGTCCATGATTGCGAAAGATAGGTAAATATAACCAGTTAATGATGAGTTTGTCTGTTCGTTTGATAGGAGTTAAATCTGTACTTCCGCTTATTTCACTAAAATATCCCAAACGCTAAACCATCCCATTTGGTGAGGTGAACTAGCAACAATCAATCAACACGAAAATAAACACCAGAATAAAGAGATGTCTTTAATGGCATCAGGTGTCAATTCCACACAAACAATTCTCACCTGAGTCAACATTTGTAACCTCCTTTATATGGCTTGTTTCTGAATTCCAAACTATGATATTTGATAATTATCATATTATTATGCCTTTCATATTACTTGGTCTGATAAAAACCAAAGCAACTTTAAAAAATTAAGATAAAAATGAACAATTAGATGTATCTCCTAAAACTAACGTCTCATTTCAGAAAATGTTTGTGGAACCTTTAATAATAATAGCATGGTATGAGTTTAAAAAAAAACACTGGATTTACTGAATCTAGTGGTATATGTTCAAGGGATGATTGTATAAAAAAGCTGAAATATCTTATGTACATGTATACCAACATGACTTCCTTGTACACGAAACTTCTTAGCTATAAAGTGAAAGACTACCGAAAAATAACGTATGAGGCAATTGACAAATCTTGATAAGCAGCGTTAAATAATAGGGGTCAACATGTTTTGCGATATCTGGCATCAAGTCAAACCACTATAAATTATTTTGTTGTATTATTTATTGGCTATTGAAAACCAGATTTTGACCCATTTAATATCGCACTTATTTATTGATTAAAAAAATAGATCTGCCAATCTAAACATTAGTTTAATACTTATTTATTATTATTAATAATTATTAATTTAATTTATTATTACTTGACTGGCAATAGTTTTGGTGTAGACTATTTCTAACTATTTGATATGATGTTACAGAAACAGAGGTAAATCAGACCTTGCTGTTTATCATACAAAGGGGAACAACTCTTGTAATCCAATTCCAAATAATTTTAAAGCCACACAATGACTCATGCCATCATAACTTTAATGGAATGAAGGCAAATTTTTCTCTAACAGAAATTCTGTCACATCTGCTGTGTCTGATTATTCACAGCATTACCATAGAATGTTTGTATTCAGAAAAAATATCACGATCAGTTCTTTTTATTTTGTTATTCTGTTCAGTTAAATTTGTTACACTTCCTGTATGCGGACTTTGCATTGATATTCAAAGACAGCGCTGGTGCAATAATGTTCTTAAAAACATTACCAAATGTCATATATCTTGGTTAGATCAATTAAAGACAAATATGATACAACAATAATACAAATAATGATATACTTAATATTGATGACATAAAATTACATGAAATACATTATTATCACAGAAAAGAAATGAGATATTAAAACAGAGATCGTAAAATAGATATAAAAACCAACCGTTTTGTATACAAAAACCGTTAATTTTATTTTACTAAATTGTTTTAAATAGCTTAATTAAACCTAGAATCATATTTATATTTACTTATATTTTCTCCCTTATTTTCAAGAATTGGTATCAATTGGATTTGTAGTGTTATTGTATTTTTACTTGTAATGTTTGCCATTTTTCTGTTTAATTTGTTTGTGTTGGTTTGTAGGACTTCATTTTTTTTTACTCTGTGTGGTAATGTTAATTTCCATCCTATGTATGATCCCATGTGTAAAAGTATTATCTTCGTGCTGGTTGTCTCTTTTTAATTTGGGGAGAAAGGTCCATGTTATATAGAGCAATATTTTGTGGCCCATTTATGTATGAAATATTAGCAATTACATGAAGGTTTTAGGTCAAATCTCTTTTTGCTCCAGACTGAATTAAGTGTCATAGATTGTATCATGAACTATCGGGAACTATCACCCCCAATATGAATATGTTAGTTAAGATATTAACGTACGCCTAGAACCGGGCGCCGAATGAAATAGTCATTACATCCAGGAGAGATGGGTTGAAATTGAAAGTTGAGCGTTAATGAACTCGGTCTTTGATCTGTGAGACTGGTTAGCGATATGACCCAGATATGAGCGATGACCCTAAGGGTGCTCTTCTAGCCCCCTGACGGTCAATCTCCCGCTAAATGAAATCCCCTGATAAACGAGACTCGCTAATGAAATTGTCATAAGGCTGATAGGCCCGAACGCTCCTTGTGTCAGACTCAATGGATTCCAGGCCACGTAAGAGAAAACACTTTGCTGTTAAGACTCTGCAGGGTCATATTGCTGTGGCCTCGATTGAGTATCTACGATTATTTCCAGTAACATTTCTGTATTTTATTGTTTTCAGGTCTGGAGTGTCAGACATTTGGACAAAAACCCATCGGTAAAATCGAAGCTTATCTTTCCTCGTTTAATCCGCATCTCTATCAATCACTGGTGTCTATGGGAGTCTTCCAAGATCCACCCCTTAGCAACATATGACAATCGGTGATATTTAATTAAATTTAAGATTTATAGATATTATTATATTCAATCAAACTCTAGATTTTTCCATTATAGAAAATATTGGGGAAAAAATATATATCTTTATCGTCATTGAAAATGATTTGATTTTTATTATAAAATTAAAATTAGCAAAAATAGTTTTTGTATATGTTAGTAACACTCCTTACCTCTGAATTAATGTTTATTAATTTCTACCAATTACAATACTGTAGTTTAGTTGTATCTGGGTTATATAATTACAATTACATGTGTATGTATACTTTATATTTTGCTGTTCCATTTTGAATGATTAGTTTTTCTTCATCGTTCTTTCATGTTTATTTAATTTAGTTATGACAATCAATGCTTAGCTGAAATTCCTCTGACCGTGGCATAAACCTCTCATCAATCAACTTGGAATCAATCGCTCTATAAATCAATCAATGGATCAATCATTCCGTGATCAATAATGATCAATCAGCAACAAATTCATCAATCAAAAGTCAACCAAGAAATCAAAATATCAATCAACCACCCAATAAATCAATATTTGAAGTTACCTAGTTATCTAAACATCTGCATAGTAAAGTAGAAATGACAATATTTAATGAATGTCATAGTGGACATAATCTTAAGTATAGCCACACCAAGATACCAATCAAACAAATTCTCTTCCAACTAGACCTTCACAGTAAATGAGTAAATTATTTATGTATCATGTACTTTGTACAGCTGTAATAAATAAAAAGGTGAAAATAAAGATAATATAATTTTAATTATGGGATCTTGATGAAACCAAAGTCTAGTCTAATTAACCTAAAAAAACACAAACAAAACAATATGATCAAAATAATACAGTACTTATGTTATAGACATATCGTAATATTATGTTATATATGTATCTTTTTTATTAAATGTAGAGAAAGAAAATTTGCTTGCCTCCACCGGGATTTGAACTCGGGTCTCTGGCTATCAGGGGCATCGCTCTCTGTTTGTGTATATTTTTGGTGCAAGAATTATGAACAATATGTAATGGAATGTACATGTAGTTTTATTTTTTTTACCTGTAATTGGATTTGTACTAACCATGGTTTGATCAAACCTCTTGAATATTTGTCTTTTTTATAGAAATTAAATAAAGCGTTATACCAATATGATATATTGATATGTGTTCAGAGCTTTGCCAACATTAATGTGATATGCATATTAAACATATATTGGCTTACTGTATGTTCTTTATGATATAATATGTAATTATTGATGTTCATTAGAGATACTCAACTTTAGTTTTATTTACTTATGTTTGTTTTTGTATAACTTTTTATTTACACAGTCGATCAATCAAAATGTTTATGTAAGCCAGAAGCTCATATTTTCTTGCCCTGCAAGATTTGCCCTTATGTGTAACAGTTGTGTACTTAAAATCACCAGTCTTGGTTAGAAGTCTGAGCAGTGTTATAAGGGAGGTAACTCATCTGTGACCAGACGAAGATCTGTTACAACTATCAGTAATACAACCAGCTTTTTGTCTTTTGGTAATTTTTCATAATTTTTATTGTCAATAAATATAGTTTTTTTTTAAATAACGTTTAATTTGGTCACATCAGCTGTTCATGTTGTGATATTTCAATATTTTTATGCTTGAATGAAAACTCAAATATTCCTCCATTGTGTATTTATATAAATGATGGCTTTAATTAGTCAAAATCCCTATGCCAGTGTGATTACTCTTGACAAAAATATATAAAAGATGCAAATAGCCAGGTTTAAGTCTATAAATTAGTTAAAAAGGGTAATTTTATTAGATGGTTATTTTAATATAGTTTTTTTTTCTCGTAATCCAAGTTTTATATTTAAAAATTTATAACCTATATTTTTTCTATTTTTCTTGAATTTCTACTTATGGTTCTCAGATCTGATGTTCGATGTAGATATAGTAGAAGGTCACAATTAAAATGCCCCAGTTTAAATGTGATACTTTGGCGGTTTACCAAATTTCGGTGATACAGATACAAATAGAAGAGGAAGTAAGAAAGATTTGAATGTTGTTCTCACTGCAGTCATTCCTTTCGTTTCAGACTTGGCCTTGTGACTCAGGGCAGTATGTATATCCATGCTGTTTCA
>JAVFBZ010129742.1:3350-24015 GCA_032466195.1 Katharina tunicata | reverse complement strand
GCTAAGGGGCCAGTGGGTGGTTGGATGGAAGCCCCCTGTACCCTGGTGCTCTCTGCGCTAAGGGGCCGGTGGGTGGTTGGGTGGGAGCCCCCTGTACCCTGGTGCCATCTGAGCTAATGGGCCTTAGGAAGCCGATTTGTTGTGGGGGTCCTGTTTTTCATCCTGTTAATGTATTGTAACTTCTATGTTCAGCGTCGGTGATTTCCCCTCAGCATTTGGGCTGGTACGCTGTAAAATCCCAACCAATCAAACAAATCCTTAGTTTTGATCAATATAATTTTCCTGTGTTAAAGTAAACGGTTTTTGATTCGCATATTGTTTAGTACATTCAGCAAACGTTTGTTGTTGTTGTAGTAGTAGCAGTCAGAGCAGTCAACGAGTGCCTCAACAGGCACCCAGTTCCAAAATCCATGTAAGATCTGATCGTTCCGAAAGTAATGATGGTGGTGCTGATAAAACTGGCGCTTCTAGTGACACACAGCTATCTGGGTCAGACAAACGACCTTTGGGCATCTGTATTCGACGCTTACCGTTACGCTCAAGTGGTATGTAAACGATTTTATTCATCATATATATATAAGGCTACTGAAATAGCTGATGTCATAGAGACAAACACTTTTGTTACAGACGCTGATAAATGAGGATGATTTGTCGAGGAGGACCAATTTTCAATACCTTGTTTTCCACTAATTCCTTCTCCATTTTCATTTTCACTGACACTCTATCATAAAGATGAAATAACCTTATGTAATCAAAGCCAATCAAACTGTCAAATAAACTTCCATTCAAACACATGTTCAAATTCATTATAATAATAATAATAATAATCTTTATTTACAGAGGGTTGAAAAGCTCAGTCAACAAGACTTGTTGATCTTCCCTGAGGCCCTCCTTACAATCAACACAAGCGCTCACACACACGCACATACATACAAGATAATATACACATAAAATACTATACATATACATGTACATGATTATAAATACAGCAAAATAAGCTTATGAGTTAAAGAAACATGAAGTCAGTCCGTATGATTTGTTTTACATTTCCAGATACCAGTTTGCGGGATGGTTTGTTTCACGAGTACAAGAAAAATGGAAAAGTAACAGCTATTCAAGTGTCAGGACAAGGCGAAGAGAGATTTGCCATTGTTAGCTTTAGAAAGTAAGAAAAGACTTTGATCAGAATCATAATGGTGGTCTAGTGGTTTCCTCTGTAATTAGTTGGACCATAATCAAGGGCTCTCAAAGTGTTTTTAAATTTAGTCCACTTAAATGATGTCACGCCACGTTGAACGTCAATCTGTTATCAAAGATTACATGACTTAACCATGTATGCGGGCGCCACATTGCTTTCAAATAACTCCGCCAAGAAATAACATGATTTGAAAAAGAGGGAGGTCTTTTTTGATGGATACACAGTGAATCTAGGAAATACAGCTCGGGCAGTGTGTATACGTAACACTGGAACCAATACTTTAAGAAACTTAACATTATTTGGTTGGGCTACAATCCCTTCCTACTGTTGGATTACACTGCTATCATAGAAGTAAATACCCTTGAGCACGGCGTAAAACACCTATCAATCAATCATGTATCCAATCATTGCACATTCAATGTAAATGTAGGATACCAATTTTGCAGTCAATTTATGAAGAAATTATTCCCTGTATAAAAATTTGTATTGTTAAAATATAAGTTAAATTGTAATCGTTTCTCGTTTGTTTTATGCAGGCATGAAGATGCTTGTAAGGCTCTAGAGGTATCCCAAGACAAGCTCTTCTTCGGTTCCAAAATCCAGGTAGTTCCGCACGAAGGACTAGGTAATTGATACTCTGTTTTTCTGTGTCCTTTCCGATGAAAAAATTCTGATTAAGAGAGCATACTTATAAAGTAAAAAAAAAACCTTCTTCCCAAGTGGTCTGAGAGATTATTATATTTCAATATTTTTGTATATATTATTTGTTCGCTGAAAATGATTTTACAAGAAAAACTTCACTTTGATCCGTTTCAGCCTTTTTTTTTTGCTTTTATATAGGTAAACATAATTGTCATTTAAAAAGTAAATCACTTCTGTACGCTCCAAAAACGTTTTTCATCCATTATCCAGAAATATCATTTATAGAAAACTTTAACAAAAGCTACATGTATTTTGTAAATATCATTGTACCACAATGGGGAATTAGTTAGTTGACTGTTGTTTTAAAGTTTGTACGTTTCCGCATACCACTATAGAGGGAGAAGACAGTGAGTTCCGACCCCCAGAGGCAGCACTAGATGAGTACCACCCTAAAGCCACGCGGACGCTGTTTGTCGGAAACCTTGAGAAGGATATATCAACACAAGAGCTCCGTGACAAGTTCAAAAGCAGGGGAGAAATCATTGTAAGTAAAAAGCAAGAGAAGTGGTGAAACAAACTAATAACAACCATTGTATTATACAGGGTTTAACCTGCATCGACTGGTAGTTGGCAGGAGAGGTGCCCTGGTGGTCACTAAGCTCACTGAGAGAAGCAACAGGCAGCTTATTTGTCCTGTTTTGAGTCCTGTCCTTGTCTTGCGTCCAATTCTGTTGTCAGTGTTGTTGAGGGTGGTTTCCTTCACCAATTGGGCTGGCATGCCGTCATATGATGGAAGTAACTGAAAGTACGATGTTAAACAAAATAAAGCAATCAATCTTGAAACTGCGTAGATAAGGGGAAAAGTATCATTTTTCACTGGATTAGAAGAAATGAACATTCAGGTTTGGAAAGTTTAAAGAAATAAAGATTTTAGATGGCTGCGTCAAGTATTATAAATTTACTTCCAATTAAGTACCTGAAAATACATGCTGAATAGTTGAATATAGTGGCTGTCATCTGAATAGTCTTGGGGTCAATGTATGTCTAAGTTTGTTTATAAATTCCAGGACATCGATGTAAAGCGACAGGGTGCTATCTCAGCCTACGCTTTTGTCCAGTACTCGGACATCTCTAGCGTAGTGAAGGCTCTACGGAGTATGGATGGGGAACACATAGGCTCTAAGAAAATAAAGGTTTGAGTTAAAACACATGTTTTAAATTACTCTCATTGTTAAGATTGGACTTTTTGTCATGTAGTGAGAAAATTTTTCGGATATTTTGCTTCGGCCATGGAAAGTTGATTGCCATGGACAAAGATAAAAAGCTTAAAAATCGTTTAATGTTAGGTGAATCCTCAGAATTGCTACCTGAGAATCTCCGAACTGTTGTCATCTTACTAACCTTGAACTCTTCATATCGGATGATGCACACAAAAAATCTATAATAAAAGGAAAATCGCACTAATTGCTATTTTGTATTTTAAATAATTCCCCCAGATGCAGTTCTCGGGATCTCTGAATCTTGTTGTGTTAATTAATTATCATTGCTTTTCACATGGATATGTTTGCTTTCTTTATGGTAAAGTTTTTATCTCTTTTTCTGGTTTTAGTTGGGATTTGGAAAGAGTATGCCCACAAACTGTGTCTGGTTGGACAACTTAGCCGAGGCCTGCACCGAGCGCTATTTGTGTCGGCAGTTCAGTCGTTTTGGTGGAGTAAGCCATTCTGTCATAGATACAGCCCTACTGCGCGGTCTTGTTTACTTCGACACTATGGAAAAAGCACAAACAGCTGTCAGTGAAATGAGGGGAAGAGTTTTCTTCAACAAGAAAATTCAGGTTTGTTTCTGTCTTGGAATGGGGAAGATCTATTTCTGTCAAATTGTGTAAATCATGGACTTGGTGGGAAAGTCTGTCTTTATTGTATGCTTTTGAGTTTTGTATTCCATTCTTCTTCTTGAGTAATCAATCAATCAATCAATCAATCTTGTTTAACTGGACCCCCCGGAGCACAGCGCTAAACACCAATCAATCAATCAATCAATCAATCATGTTTAACTGTTCTAACATGTTGATCCCCAATCAATCAATCAATCAATCTTGTTTAACTGTTAACAGGTTGACTTCGCCAGCAGGGATTGCCAAACTAAATTTTTTGAGAAAATGGAGCGCAGCGGTCAATTACGTCAAGGGGAAAGACCAGACGAAAGGGGCGGCCGAGTATACAAGCAACAGCAAGGCTTTGAGTTTTATAATGACCCTTTCAGGGATGATTCTTCTGGGTAAGTCAAACAGTTCGTTGGCGGGAGAGTCTCTCGTGCTATGGGAGACAGGAAGTTGATTTGTTGTGGTGTACAGTTTTTTGTCGTGTTAATGTATTGTTGTGTCGTCTATGTTACCTGCGCTGTTTAGGGTGGTTTCCTTCACCCGTTGGACTGGCATGCCGTCATATGATCATGCCATATCATGCCATATCATCGGGCACTTAATGTATATATCTCTGTAAGACTGTTCTGTATTGTTTGTGATTTTTTATTTTTTTTGTTTCTATGGACATCTCTGTCTGAAATAAAGTATTACTATTATTATTATATGAGTGAAATAAGCTTAAGCATTTATGGTGTACTGTTGTTTTGTTTTCTTATACATCAGCATTTTGTATTCACTGCAGAAAGTAAACAAATCTCAAATTAGCTACAATGTGTTAATATACCATCTTGTATTTTTGCTGTCTGAATGAAGGCTTCAGCGAGATTCAACTTAGTTGATTCCTCTTAAAAATATTCTCAACAAAAATATGTACTCATAGTTCACCTGACTTATTTCATATAAATAAACCAATTCTTATTTTGATGTTTTAAGGAGCACTTTCACCAACTTCGAAGCGAGCCCAGCGTCTTCACGGGGACGGCGGTCATTTCGGGCGAGGGGAAGTGCTGGTCGTGGAGCTACTTTCAGAGGACGAGGTCGTGCTGGGAAATCTAATTTCTTCCCCGATGGAAGCACGTTTACAGCACCCTCCGAAGAGATCCCCCCTGAACGGAGAACAAGGTATCTACAATAATTCACGTGTTATATTTTGTTAAATGTCAAGTAGTTAACACATTCAACCCAACCATCAGTTTTGGCCTTTTGGCTATGGGCAATATGTTTTAAGCAGAATAATACTGTCTGTACATAGCACTGGAGGAACATTAAATGTCCAACGGACAACAGCGTAGAACGCTTCACATTGGTTGGTTGTGTTTTGGTGTCTATTGACTGTTAGAACATACCCCTGTGGTATAAATGAAATACACTTAGGCAAGGCGTAAAACACCAATCCAGTACTTACTTTTGAGTGGATGAGTTTGATTATCAGCCAGCAGAAGAAGGGTTTCTTGGGTACATCTATTTTTGGCCATGGACCCCTGGTACTGATTAAGTCTTGCTGATCTAACATTGTATATGACAAATAATAATTTTGCAACCTAGAGCATTAATGTTGTGAAGCAATATAACTTTAGTTTATTGAGATATCTTGCCATTATGTTTAAATGGGCCAGTTGTTGAAACCTCTGTTAGCCTTAATCCCTGTTAGATGCCACTGCGTAACTAAGAAATTGGTGTCCTGTCATAAAAAAATATGCAATGTTTCAGAGCATAGAACCAGGACAAATTAAGTAAAATGATATATTGGGAAGGGAAACAGTAGCGTCATATAGTATCTGCTGTGCTTTTTGTTTTGTTATATAAGTAAGCAATACTGTAATTCACTGAAAAATAAAAGTAGGAACAAAAAAAGTTTATTAAAATCAAGTTTTGACCATGCAATAATGCTTTGTATTTTTTTTCTTTTTTAGTCGCCATTTTGATGAGGACTTCAGTCAGGGCGGGTCTTTTGCTGATGATTCTTATGAAAGGGAACTAAGAGAATATGGAGTTAGCCAACGTGCTCGTGAAACAGGTTCCAGTGCAACACGTCGCCCAGGTGAAAATAGTCCCAGCCAATTTTTTGACGCACAACGTCGAGAAAGTGTAGAGGAACTTTTAGAGGAACGATTTAAGGAAAATTTCTCAGAAAATTATCGGGGTAGTGAAAGCCCACTCAGTCAAAGAGACTCTTATGATGAGCGTTTTGACTTCAAGTCTCGTTTTTTTGACGATAAACTTCATTCCAGAGAACGCCCCTCTGATCGTGAAAGGAGAAAAGAGGGGTCGAGGGACCACAGTGCTGATAATGACAGTAGTGGACAATATAGTGGTAGTCGAACACCAATACCACAACATAGTGACAGTTTGAGTCCACCACCCGCAAGAGAACTTCAAAAAGAGAATATTTTACCCCGTGCACGAACTCCTCCAACACCAACCCAGGAAGAACCTCCCATTTATAGTGCGCGTCAAGAAAGTGTGATTGAGTTTAGAGACTCTCAGGATCCGAGACGGAAGTTATCCAAGGCTTCTGACATCTTGGATTCCGTTCCCACAAAGCCCAGACTTTCTTCGGAAATTGGATTATTACCTAAAAAAGGGCTTGATATGGGTAAATTTGAAAGTGTTGAAGCGAGAGTGATTGCTAGAAAAAGAAGCCATGAAGAGGCAGAGTCCTCTTCTCTGGTTAGTTCTTTAGTGGGAAAATTAGGAAGAACGGTGCCAGGTGTTATAGGCACGCCGGGAAGACCTAGTGAACAATTAAAATCTGTGGTAGAAACTAAAGACAAAGCTAACTGGATATTGAATTCAAAAGACAATTCTAAAAAGGACATTAAGCAACCATTTAAAGAAAAGGAAGCTTCTAAACCAGGACAAGTGTCTAGTTCTAGCTCCAGTAGTCGTGGAGATTCAGAGCATGGTGAAGAATATGAACTCTCTAAGTTACACAGAGAAAAATGGCTGCTTCTTGAAAAGTTAAAACAACTTGAGGATGGTGGAAGCACAAGTGATAATGAATCAATGTCTGCAGCAGAAGAAGACATTCGTCGAGTTGTTGCCAAACGACCTCGGCTGGACGAACAATTAGCTCTGAAAAAGGACCTCTCTAAATTAAAAGGGAAAGAGGAGTTGAAAATTAAGGTGGAAAAGAGTAGAAATATTTATGGAATAGATGTAAGCCAAAGCTACCGTAAACAAATGGAGGCTAGAAGACGTCTTGAGAAAAAGGACACTATAACTGTGGCTGGGCCTGGTAGTTTAGGTACTTTGACACGCCCTTCATGTATAGTGAAGAAAGACACTTTGATCTCGTCTCAATTAGATGGGGATGATGGTGATGAAATGGACACTACATCACCCCCGGAAATTCCAACAGAGTTCTGTAAAAAGAAGAGGAAAGGGGCAGATGGCATTGGCGCTGAGGCAGGCCCTCAGACTCGCCCTTATAGAACTAAAAAATCTGACGAAATAAGTAGTGGTGATGAAAAAGACAGTTTGCTGAAGCTTTCTTCAGTTGTGAAACCAATGGAAAAATCAATTGACACTATAGAACATTCACAAGTGAATCATTTTGAAGACAAGGAGAAAATATTGGAAAATAGGGACCCTAAACTTTTCAGTTCAGAAACATACAATGACTCAAATATTTCAAAGGATAAACGGACTTTAGAACATCAGTTGTCAATATCTAGTCTCTCTGGAAAGCACACAGAAGTCTCCAGAGATGTTACAGACCTTAAATTGTCTGATAATTCTGAACCCTTAGTGATACCTACTATTGTTGATCCTAATAGTGCTGCTAAACTCTGTGATCCACGTCAGCAACATCACAAAGAAGAAATTGTGTTGTTGACTCTGCCTCAGTTTGCTCGTAAATCCTTAAGTCCCACACAGGCCTCGTCTTACCCAACATCCACACAAGTTCATGTTACAACAACTAACAAGCTTCAGTCTCCTTGTTTCTCACCCACGAGTAACAAATCTCAGTCACCAATGCTCTCTCCCAGTGTTCAACCAGAAAACAGCTTGCCACCAGCATTAATGGATCCAAAGATTTTAGGTAAGCCCGATACTATGGAATCAGCCAAGCCAGTCTCTCTTGAACCAAAGAAACTCGAAAAGGAACCAGTAACAGATCAGGAGCGTGAATCCACTCCAATGCCTGGACCCCAAGATCATGAAAGTATATCCGATGATACTGAAGATAGACCTCCAACTCCCACAGAGCAATCTGTAGAGGAAAGAATCAAGGCCATTGATCAAAAGTTAAGCCTTTACGACAAATTTAAGCGAAAGAAAAAGTCTGCCGATGGATCTACAAGTGCTCCATCATATTTTAATATCAGAAAAGAACCTTCAAACATGGTGAAAAACTTATTGTCAAGATCTAGCATTTTTGACCAAGACAGAGAACGTCTAGCACAAATAAACTCTAAATATGAACCCAAAGATGTGCCAGTTAGCTTTGTTCCAACTCCAGTTAAGCCAGTCTGCAGAACTAAGGCAGCTGTTAAAGAGATGCCCACAATGTTAAATTCCATGTCAACTGTTCCAACACTTGGGCACACACCTGGGGCAAAAGCTGTGGGACCTCCACTGCTAAGTATGTGGGATAACGCTTCAACTCTAGCCCCAATCAGTGTAACTACCTCTCTGAACGCATCCCAGTTAACGTCAAAAGTGTCACCCGACCCTTCTACCTCCTGGCCTTCCCCTGTGACTAAAGATAAGAAAAAAGACTCTCATATTCCTGGACCATTACCATTGATAGAAACATCAAACTATAATTCAATTCAAGGACCTATTCCTGTAAAGCGCACAGAGTCTGCATCATCGAGTGGAAGCAGCGCCCCATCTGCTAGCCCTGTCACTCCTATGACACTAGCCTGGAAGGAGTCTTATTCAGCATTGAGCTCTACAAAAGATCCCCAACCCCATTCAGTTTATTCCAAGAAAGACAATGATCAAAATCCACCCCAGCTTAAGAAAGAGACCCATAAAGAGAGCAGCAGTATGTGGAGCTCTTCTTTAAAACGCAAAGCTAGTAATGATCATGACTCTTCAAGGCCGAAAGAGAAACTCTCAAAATCAGACAAACCTGGCTCCAGTAAAGCCTCGGCAGCAGCCAGGGTTGAGGAAGCCAAAGCTGCCCTCCCCAAATTGTTTGAAGTTGATAAAAAGCCTCAACCTACACCAAAAGATAAAGACAAAACAGACAATGCCAAATCTGATGACAAGGAACCAGAAAAAAAAACAAAGGTTAAGACTGAAGATGGTGGCAAGTCTGAAAAGAAACAGTCCGGCTCCAACAAATCTTCTAAATCTCCGGACAAGAAGCTTGGTAAAGCTGGAAGCACAGAAGCCGAAGATAAAGAAAGTCACAAAGATGGAGAAAAGAAAGTTAGTCATCAGTCTAGTTCAAAGAAAACTGAACAGAAATCCTCAAAATCATCTGATTCAAGTTCTCGTGACAGGCACAAGGACAGTAAAAGCAAACATCTTGTTAAAGAATCTAGTGCTGAAAGTGATGCCACTGAAGGCAAGTCACAGGAGAAGGCAGATAAGAAGAAAGAACATGAGAAAGATAAAGAGAAACGCAAAGAAAAGGAAAAGTCAAAAAGTAAAGAGAGAAAGGATCATGATAAGGACAGGAACAAAGATAGAGATAAGGGCCCAAAAGATGATGACAAGAAAAGTGATAAGAAAGATAAGTTGAAAGATAAAGATGAAAAATCTAGATCCAGTGACCATAAGGATAAAGAAAAGGATAAATCAAAAAAGAGCAAGGAGAATGACAGCACCAAACATGGAGAGAGCTCTACTAAGAAAAAAGAAGATAAGGATAAGAGTAAATCAGCTAAACATAAGTCTAAAAGTGAGAAAGATAAAACTGAGAGCAAATCCAAAGGTAAAGAACATTCAGATAAAAGGGGGAAGAAGGAGGAAAGGAAAGACGACAAAAAGCAGAAGCCACCGCCTGGACTTACAGAAGCTGATATGGCTATTTTCAAGGAGTTCGGATGTAATGAGTTTGAATCTATGTATGACAAAGTGAAAAGAAGATCCAATAAAGACAATAAGGAGAAAGAACTTGAAACAACAAGGCAGCAGTTAAATCAACTTCACAAAAGAAATAAGTTCAAGAAAGGGAGGCACACGAAGAGTGAAGATACAGATAGTAGTGCTCAAAACTCAGGGGAGGAAAGCAATGGGTCTGTGAGCACAGCTAGCTCAAAGAAAGAAAGGGTAGAAAGAGAACCAACCAGGAAAAAGAAGCAGAAGCGTGCTGTTATCTTGAGTTCTTCGGACGAGGAAGACACATCATCTGTTTCCCACAAAGTATTCTTCAGTGAAGATGAAGATCGCAAACCAAGTAACAAACAGAAAACTATAAACGTGCTTTCTTCTAAGCCACGATCCAAGACAGATTTCCTGAAATCAGATGTTTTTTCTCCTTACTCAGAAGATGACGATGAAAATGATATCAGTCCTCCTGAGAAGCTGAAGAAATCAAGTCCAGCAAAACGACCCAAGAAAAAGTCTACTGAAGCAAAGCCTAAAGATCCAGTCCCATCTGATGAGAAACCAGCCACAGTCCCACAATGCAAAGAAATCGAAAAGCCTCCTAAGATCTCTGAGGAACCGAAACCTGTTGAACCGATTCCTAAACCGTGTGTGACTGATGATGCATCTGCTCCGTATAAAGCTGATAGTGAAGGAAGTAAATCGGACTCTGAGGAGAAGCCAAAGAAACAAAAGCGAAAGAAAGAGAAGAAATCAAAGAATGGAGAATCCAAGGAATTGTCTAAAGATAAGCTGAAGGAGAAAAAGAGATTGGGAAAGGACAAGAAGAAGAAGAAAGACAAGACTTCTTCAAATCTCAACACCATAGCCAAACCAGTTGATACTGTAGAAAAAATACCTAAGACCGAAATGGATTTAGAATACATAACTGGATCTGAATCCATGTCCAAGGATGCATATGATAAGACTGTTGGAACGGACACCGTTGAGCCTCAATTCGAAAACACACCCATAAAGGAAGAAACACCATCATTTCCTCTTTTTGAACCGAAGTCTATTAAAACAAGTTCTCCTAAGAAAAACTTTTCTCCAGACTATTCCAGTTTAAAACAGAACAACAGTGCTATAGAAGCAAATACTTCTTGTGACAAGAAAGAGAATATACTCGAAAGCAGCTGTTTGAATGAAAACTCCCTTAAAGAAGAAGTAGATTTATCAAGCCCTAAGAAGTCAGCTGAATGTGGGTTCAGCTTATTCCCCCGTGAGGACACTACGAAAGAAATGCACAAGGACACCAAGCATAAAAAACACAATGATTCTAAGCATAAAAACAACCATGAGTTCAAGGACTTAAAATTAAATGTTAAGAAAACAGCGGAAGAAGTGTTTAGTTTTATTGACAGTGATTCTGATGACTATCTCCCAGAAGGACGCTTTGCTCCAAGACAGAAACAAAAAATACCACATTTGCACTCTTCTGAAGACGACGAACCTCAAGATGACCACAAACCTATCAAGAACAAGAGCAAAAAGCCGAAGACTAAAGAATGTGACATACCAAAGTTCAGTGAAAAGTTTGCACTTGAAGAACAAAGATTATTTCCCCCAATTCTCCACAAGGTTACATCAGAGCCTATAATATTTTCAGAGAAGGTTGAAAAACTGGAAAAGAAATCTAAGACAAAGAGAAAGAAGGACAAAAAAGACAGAAAAAAGAAGGAGCTTTCACCTCCCAGAGATCTAGCTAGAGTTGATGATGCGCCCGAGTGTAACTCTTTTAATCATAAACCAGCATTGGACGAAGAATGTGTGACTGAGGAAACTGTTTTATTGGATGAACATGAAGGAATTTTCACTACAGAGATCAAACCTGAGGTTTCAGGCTTCCCTCTTGAAAATTTCCAGATGCCACTAGTAAAGGCAGAGGTTGACAATCAAAAGGAATCATCTCCTATCATTACTGAAGTAGAGGACAATACAGCTCAGTTGAGTCAAGAATTGCCTCCATCTGTAGATTCAACACCCGAGACTGGCAAGAGAGGGCGTAAAAAGAAAAAGGGGAAAGATAGACTAAGCTTTGAGCTTGCTTCACCAACTAGAATGGAAGAACCGTCTGTAGATGAAATGCCCGATGAAGAAAAGGTTCCGGAGCCTGAGAAATATTCAGACATTTTTGCATCAGTTTTGGCTCAAACAGAGGAAAGCGAGAAAGAAGATCTTCAAGATGTAACAGCACAGGAGACCACTGTTGTAGTTGAGCCTGAAGTTCTTCCTGAGCCTGAACCATCAATTAGTTTTAATGAAGCTGCAGAAGCTGTTAATCAGTTGTTAGACACAGAAACCAAAATTTATGAGCTAGAACAACTAAAAGCACAAGAGGCCCTTGAAATTCATACAGCCTTAGAACCCATTCCAAAGGCAACAAAATGCAAAAAGAAGAAAGCCAGAAAAGACAGTGCAAAGTCTTCTGAGCATTCCCATGAAAGTGGGATTGACAGTCATGATGTAGAAGATATCAGTCATTCTACTGTACAAGACAATGCCGATTTGTTTTTAGATTTGAACCCGAAGCCTGAAGATCCTATTGTGCCAGAAGTTGACGTAGACAAATCAGCAAAACCTGTGGAGGAGACAACTGAATATTCTACTGAAATACAATTCAATCCTGATTTCGAAGACCAGAAAGATGATGAAAGTATGGCAATGGCTGAAGATGAACTGGCAAGAGCAGTTAAAGTTTTAGAAGATAGCTTAGCTGGAACTGAAGCTATTGTTGACCATCCATCTGATATATTTGAGGATGAACCTGTAGAAGCTTTACCAACAACTCCAGTTGCAACTCAAGAGGAAATTAAACCTGTTGAGCTAACACCAGTTTTAGCTACGAAGAAAGAATACGCAAAGAAAGGCAAAAATGGAAGAAAGTCCAGAAAATCAAAGGATGAAGTCGCATCTTCGGACAATTTGCTTCCATTGATCTTTTCTGATGACACTGTTGCTCAAGCAGAATTTCCAGTAGTTACAGAAGATAATACAGATGATTGCTTGAAGAAATTAGACACCTTTGACATCCCTGAAGCTGCACCAGAACCAACTCTTTTGCTGGATCCTCCGGTTAAAAGTGAGGCCAATGATGAATCCAAACTGGAAAAGACTGGCCCTGCTCCTAAATCGTTACTACGAAGAGGAAAGACTGGCTTGCAGCAAAGGGAACCAGACATCAAGGATGACAAACGGTATTCTGTGTTTCAGTTTGATGACAAGGACTGTGATTCTGTACCTGACCTGACAAAGGTTAGTCCCATTACCAAAACAGAGGCTGTGTCAGTAGAAAGCAGTCTTTTTGAGACTCCATCCAAACAGGTCAAGGAAGACGAAGAGATCAGCCCAGAACAGCCTGAACCAATAACCCCTCAACGTGAAGACAAGTCTGAGCCTGAAACAACATGTAATAATAGACCCAGACGCGCCAAACGGGCAACTATCTATAAGGAGATGCTTAAAGGGTCTCCAGGGCTAACAACTCGATCCCAAAGGCCAACTCGTCAATCAAGTTCACCAAAGCCAAGTATGTCACCAAAAGTGGCTACCTCTCCCAAACCGTCATCCTCTCCAAAATCTAGTGCGACTCCAAAACCTAAAGACTTCCCATCCGCTGTTGTCAAATTGGAAAAACTTCCTGAAAAATTACCTCTTCCTGGAAAGAGTCCAAAGGACACCAGTTTGGATGTTCAGCACCTTATTGCAGAACTCAAAGCCAGGGGTGATAAACAAGAGCAAGAAAAGCAACAGCTTGCATCGGCACCCAATTCTAATGCACTGAGAAATGTGACACAACAACTGTTTCCACCAGAAGAAGTAAAGGATGAAAAGCAGCTTCTTGATAACAGCCAGAGCATTCCAGAGGCAGTACCTGTACCTGAGACTAGAACACCAAAGAAAAGGCGTGGTTCCAGGAAAAAGAAAAGTACTGATTCTGCTAGTACAACAGGATTGGAGGATGTAACTTTGGATGAACCAGTAGTCTCTGACGAAAAGCCACCAGTTTCATTGACCGATCTGTCCTTAAATAGTACCGAACTGAAGAGTGAATCGGATGAACTTCAGCTTTCATCGAACAGCTTAAAGTCTGAACCAGAGGAAGGCAACCTGATTATTGATGAATCCAGACCAGTTGTAAAATCAGTACCCGAGGAGGACAATGAGGACAGTTTGGTGAAACCAGAGTTGAGTGTTCCACAACTGACATCTATAGCTGATTTTAGGTCGCCAGTTGTTAAGCAGACTTCCAGAGAAAGTGCTTGCTACACTCCTATAACACCAAGCACACCGACAACTCCTGTACCAACAATGAGTAACATTGAAAGAGTTATAGAGGCTGTTTCCAAAGGACATTTTGATGAAAGTCATCATATGAGCCGAGTAAATGCTCGAAGTCAAAGTCGAGATGATCACCCTCTAAGAGCTCCTGTTGGTGTCATCACCTCTACTGCTTCAGGTTTTGACATGCTTCACCATGGACATCCTCCAAGACAAGTTCCAGCCAGCATAGCTTCTCCTGTAAACCACATTTCACCAACTCAGCCCATGAATGCTACTGGCTCTAATAAATATCCAGGTATTTCATATTTTGTTTTGAAGATATGTTTATAAAGGTACAGGCCATTTTTCATTGGATTACCTACCCTGCGTAAATTTTTTAATTTCCTCTACAACTTGTAAAATACTATTATTTATCAGTAATCATTTTATTTGAAATATGTAGATGGGGTAATAAATTCAGACAAATTTTTTAGATTTTGCTAGATCATACTAAACTTGAAAGTGAACTTTTGAGATGAAAACCCATGGATGTATATTTGAAGGTTCCCAAGGATAAGCAATTATATATAAATCCTCTAGTCAAACCCTAAACATTAAGGGAGTAAAAAAAATAATCGTATTAGGTTTGATCCTGCGAAGGCAAACACATATTTGTTTACTTCTGTTGCTGTTTCCTCTATAACATTTACACATGTTTTTGTTTTTTGTTCCAGGTCAGGAACAGTTGACACTGATGAATCCACCAATGGAGAGAAACGAGAAGACAGCAGAATCTGTCATCCACTCAACTGCTAGTCACATCCCCCACTCAGAGCCGGAGAGAAGATCTGAGAGGCCTATTCATGAGCCCCTACATGTTTCTGTTGGCAGCAACATGCAGAGGATACACATGGGTCACCCAAATTTCCACGACCCACAACAGATGTCTCCACAGGGAAGAGCTATGCCACAGATCTCACCACAGGGTCATGTGTTTGCTCATCATCCTTCAGTGGGACAACAACACATGCCCCAGATATCACCGCAAGGACAACCAATGCCTCAAGTCTCCCCCAAACCTCAACCACATCCTCAGAGCTCACCACAGGCAACTGTTACACAGTCGTCCCCTATTGCCCACCAAATGCAGCTTCCATCCCCTCAGGGATGGCCCATGCACCAACAAGGAATTCCCCACAACTCTCCCCAAGGAAAACCTATACCTCAAGCCGCCCCTCAAGGACATTCAAAATCTCAGGCTTCACCACAAGGCAATTCAAACATGCATGCACCCCCTCAAGGTCACCATATGCCAGTCACTGTTTCAGCTTCACATAATTATGGTATGCCACCATCTCCTATTCAGTCACCAGCACAGTTTCAGCAGTCACCAGCACAGTTTCAGCAAGCTCAGATGCATGCCCAATTCCAAGCCCAAATGGTTCAGCAGGCTCAGATTCAAGCACACCAGGCCCAGATGGCTCAAAGTCATTCAGCTCTTATGCATGGTCAAAGGCAAAGGCTTATTGAACAGCAACAACATTCATTGCGTTCCCACCAAGGTCCACCAAGCACATCAGCACCTAACTCTACGTCTAGCACCATTTCCACATCTTCGCATGGTGGAGACAAACCAGCAGTTGCCATGCAGCAGGCAATCAAAGAAGGAACGCGCACCCAAGCCGCTTTCCTTCAGCCAAATTATATGGCCAATAACACTGCAAGGTCTGCATCTTCCCCTGTACATGGTCAACAACCACCAGCTCAGGCTTCAGCTTCTATTAGTCATCCATCTGCTAAACAGCTTTCAACATCAACATCAGCACCAGTGCTGCAAAGACCACCCAGTGCTCATGCAGTTTCTAATGCTGCTCCACAGAACAGGCCACCTAGTGCCCATCTTTCTTTTCCCTCACCACAAGTCACAGCCCCGACCTGGGTCCACAGGGAAGAAAAGGAGCAGCAACAGAGGCAGTTAAGTCATAACCAACATGAGCGTCTTCAGCAAGATCCCCGCTTGATGCCTCCACCACAGTCAGGAATGTTACATCCACATCAGCATCAAGTACAGGTTCATCCTGGGCAAGGGCCTACAACTCAAACTCAACATACACTAGGCAAAACTCATTCCCCATCAGGTGTATTGATGGGAATAGTGCAAAATCAGCCACAGACGCTACCACCAAAGGAAGCAAGCCCTACTGGACAGGTAAAACTAACTTTTGTTAATAACACTTACCATTTAATAAAATGTTATTATGGCATGATTTGTGCTACAGTACTCTATGAGCTTGAGGAAACAATTTTGTTGTGACGTTTGGTTTTGTAAAATCCCAATAAACAAAAAAACAATATTCAAAAAAAAGAAAAGAAAAAAATAGATCCCTGGGAGAAGA
This sequence comes from Katharina tunicata, assembly GCA_032466195.1. Taxonomy (NCBI): domain Eukaryota; kingdom Metazoa; phylum Mollusca; class Polyplacophora; order Chitonida; family Mopaliidae; genus Katharina; species Katharina tunicata. Next base: position 7,541 of record JAVFBZ010129742.1, on the reverse strand, counting down.
TTTTGTTTTTAAAATTGTGAATCATGCATTATTAAAAATAGTTTGTTGTGTTTAATTTTCCTTATAAGCACACAGAATGATGTGAATAGAGTCTGGAGTCTTTTCTGTGCATGTAATTTGTAGTTACAATTGGAAAACACTCTTTGTATGTTGTAGTTGTCTGAACAAGTTCATTGGTCACATTCTCAGGTGATTGAGCGTGTGCCAAACCCAGTTCTAAGAGGGGGAACAGGACCCGGTCGAGATGCTCGAGGAATGCAGATGATGAATCACGTTGCCATTCATGAAAGGGTTATTGGAGAGAGATTTCCTCATGAACGCCCAGCCCATGAAAGAGCTAGCTTGGAGAGAGAAGCTGAAAGAGAAGAACAAGAGCGACTGAATCATGAGCGGGCTAGGGAAGGGCGCTTATCACAGGAGAGGGCAAACCATGAAAGGGTCCAGGCTCAGGCTATCGCTATGCAAGGTACATCATTTTGCGTCTGGTTTAGATCAGTTCAAGGTCAATGACACTGTTTATTTCATGACATAATGCTTTAAATTGAACGGATACACCAATAAGTGATTAAATGACAACTTGTTTGTGGGAATATGTCAATATTTAAAAACTCTGCAGTGAATGCAATATGCAATGAAAACGTTCTTATTTATTTTGTTAAGTTTACGGAAGTTGATGGAGTTTCCTGTGCCCTGGTGCTCTCTGAGCTAAGAAGGGGCATAAGGAAGCCGATTAATGTGGCGTCATGATTTGCACAATTGTATTGTATGTCTTTTGGCAGTGGTGCTGATTTTATTTTGTCTTACACAGGGCTGGTTAACCAGACAGGACACCCTGTACATCCCATGGCTCATATGCAGACACCCCCATATGCTCACCAGCCAGCAAACTTCGGATTGCACCATGGACAGCCCAGTGAGTTGAGGACGGCTCTCAATACTCCTTCAAGGAACAATACACAACCACACCAGCAGCATCCACCTCGCTCCATGGCCTCCCACAGCCCCAACCCAATGGCACCACCCCAGGGACATCTCGGTCTTCAACTGCCTCTGGCTCATTCTAATACCCAGCAGCCATTGCCAGCCCATGGTGGAGGAAAAACTACACATACTGCTCACCCTGATCACATCAGAACTTCAACTCCAAACAATCTGACAACAAACTCCCATGCTGTAAGATCGGAAGCCAGATCCATGCATTCCAGAGAACCACACCCTACACCATCTCACTCTCGTGAAGAAGCTAGGAGCAAACTTCAGCCTGCGCATATTCAAACAGCATTTGGTGATCGTCGGGGCAGTCTTTCTGAAACTGAAGTAAGGATGAGAAATTCTGCTGCATTTGTTCCACCGGATGCTCGTCTGACACAAGCTGAAATTCAGAAGCAGTTATATCATGGAGAGATCAGAATGCCAGGACCAAGCCATCCTGGTATAGCATTTGCTCAGGCTCAGATAGGGTTAGGCGTGCATCCCCAAGTGCTGTATCCAGGGGCTGTTCCTCAGGGGCAACATGGAGCATACCTTGGACCCGGGCAGGAGAGAATGATGGTTCCTCATTTACATCAGCACTATCTGGCACAGCAAGCGGCCATTCAAATGGAGCAACAGAGGCTGGCGGAAAATCGACCTCCTTCACAACCCATGCGACCACTGTCACCATCACATCCAGGAGTTTTAGCTAATCAAGGACGTCTGTCCCAGTCTCCATCCGACAGAGTACACTCCCCTCGCTTGGCAATGGTGGGTCGACCAATAACAGATGGACAAGGTCATCATCGCGAGGTGACAGAGCTGATTCAGGTTGGTTTTTCTAATGTTATCAAAAACATCTAAGGGACCATAATTATTCCATTGCTGTATGTGCTAAGCTTACATTCATGCTGTCCTACCTAGCAATGGAGGTACATTACCTTTCCAACACAGGCTTTAGTTATGTTAGCGTTACCTGCTAACTATTGCTATACTCTGCCTTTTTAGGTGGGGCCGCGCCTTGGCAACAAGAAGTATTACATGGTAGATCAGAAGATTGATTTAAATTGTCTCAACGATTTTAACACGATAACAAGCTAAAGGCATCTTGTTTGTATTTCAGAAATACCCATTGACCTGGCAAGGGTTACTGGCCTTGAAGAATGACAGTTGTGTGGTTCAGATGCATTTCCTCTCCGGGAACCCAAGTTTAGCCAAGCTGTCCCTGCCCCAGCCCGGTGGCTCCAACACCCTGCGCATCGCCCAGAGAATGCGCTTAGAACATCAACAGCTGGATGGTGTTGTTAAGAGAATGCAGGTGGGTAGCATAAAGAAATATATATTAAAATACAGCCCTTATTCCAAGGTTAAACTCTCTACAGCTATGTTCAACAGAAGGTTTTTCCTAAACATGAATGACATTACCCTAAATGCTCCACAAATTCGACCCTGTTTTACAACTCATAAAACTACCTTTTTTGAAACGGGTAAGAAGCGTAGACATGCAATTTTGAAATTTTTATGAAGTTCAGACTTTAAATTACCTGAAAATGTAAGTTTTAGTTCCAAATTCACACTTAAACATTCAATAAATTACTTAAAGTTTGTGCCCTTGGAGGACGAATTTGTTGAGGATTTAGGGTAGTTCTTTTTTTTGTTGGATTTTGATACATTCAACACACTCTCATACTTTCCCAGTTCTAAACAGTTCCTGTCCTCTGACTAAGGTCTGAATGTTTAAAGCCTATATTTATTCTGTCATTCTTAGCACTGGAGGAACATGATATTTCCAACCATGCCAACACAGGTGGCTTCACATTTTTTTGGTTGTGTTACTGTCACTTTGTAATGTTGGAATACACCGCTGCCATATAAGTGAAATACCCTTGAGCACGGCGATCAATCTAAACAGTTCCTTAAACAAGTATATTTGACTTGATCTGGTTGGGAGAAATACTTGATCTAGACCTCTAAAGAAACAAAACTAATGACTGATCTAGAAAAAATTAATATTGTAGAAACCTTGTTTTAAAGTAATATATAAAGTATCGTGAATAAAATTGTATTCCAGTTTTAAAATCAGTCGTATAAAATTAGTCTGCGCCTATTGATGCAACCAAGAAATTGCTCTTTCCCATGAAGTCGACAGCATAATATGAGTGAAGAACAACCCTAAGGACAGAACCGAAAATACCTACATGAAGCTGAATGCAAATATTTTTTTTTCTTTTTCAGTTGGATGATGAGTATTGCATGCTATTGGCCATTCCTTCCGGACAAGACCATGTTGATCTGCAAACACAAACTCAGAAGCTCACCACTGGTTTTATCCAATATCTGCAAGAGAAACAAGCTGCTGGAATTGTTAACGTGGCAGGCCCTGGATCTCAACTGGTAAAATTGATTTGCTGACTTTATTGTGTTGTGAAGAAATAAAGAGATTGTTAAGGAACGTAAATTATAAATAAATCCAAGTCCATCTGCATGCATGATTATTGGAAAAATTGACACAATGTTTATCAGTCCACTTGCCTGGGGTTTTGTTACAAGCACAGTCACACTGACTTTGCTTGGCAATAGGCTCTGTAAGTCCCGTTCTCTTCTGCTTTACTTCCAGTTACACGCTCAAAGCTGTAGCGGTTTGTTTTGATTAGTAGTGTTTCAGAATGGCATTTCTTTTGATTTTGGTCTGGTTATAGGATCGGACGGGACACTTGTCACCTTTTTAATGTAAATGTAAATAAAAAAGTAGCATGTACATGGATGTGGAAGGAAGTTCGCGAAACCTCCCTAATCACATGACGTGGCTTACAGGCCCGTAACAAAACAGAACAATTCACTTTAAATTGTTATGTTAGCGTGACTATTTAATGTTAGAGTTTATTGTGGTCAGATAAGTTTGCAAGACCTTACACACAAATCAATCAATCAATCAGCGTTGTTTTATTAAAGTAGTAAAAGTATACATTACAGATGACTGAATGTTTTTATCTATTTTCAGCCTGCCTATGTGGTGCACATTTTCCCTCCGTGTGAATTTTCTCACAGTGTATTGCGTAAGCTTGGTTACGACCTCGTTCAGCGGGTCCAGGAGTTAGCACATATGGTAATCATAGTTGCTACCGTGTAATGGTGAAGGACATCGTAAAGGTCAAAGAACATCACAATATGAATAGATCATCACCAGTATGACCTGTTCGTCACTAAGACGACCTGTTC
>JAVFBZ010129645.1:2825-19442 GCA_032466195.1 Katharina tunicata | reverse complement strand
ACAATTAATTATCTACACTTTTAACAATTAATTATCTACACTTTTTACAATTAATTATCTACACTTTTAACAATTAATTATCTATTAACTACACCTTTCTTCAGTCTTGCAATACGTGTTCAAGTATATTTCCAAAGGGGTCGTTCATGTAACAGGGAGAGGGTTAGAATGTTATACTGCACCTTTAGTTTAATGTTTTGTTGGGGTGAAAACAAGAGAAGTACATGTATATTGGAGATTTATTGATTTGTGTCAAGATTCTTGCTTATGTTTTCACCCCAACAAAACATTAGCAAGAATCTTAACACAAATCAATAAATCTCAAATATACTCATCCTATATTTTGTTAACAGCATGATGGCTGAAACAATATATGGTGGAGATAAACCAGAATGGACAGGTGGTGGTGTTAATTCATTTTGCCTAAAAGCTGACATACAAGATACATGTATTCCTTTCTGGCTTGTCGCTGCAGCCATACACTCCATAATGAACACAATCATAGCTTAGATTGATTAACAAACAGTACATCGGGTGGTATAAACTCATTTACCAAGATGGATAGTTTTTTCTGTATACATGTACATATAGTGTTGACCAGTAATTGTCAGAAGCAAAAGCTTAGGCCTAATTAGTATCCGGGACATAAACTTTACAATGCAAATCTTCAGACTTGATTTACTCAAATCAACTATCAGACATATTACCTCTGATTATAAACTGACAATATGTTCTGTGGACATGTGTATTATTGTAGCATTTCAGCCACAATTTTTTATAGGAGCATTTATGTATTTATTGTGAATGAAGTTTGGCGCACTTTGCTGTGAATGGATTCATGACAATGAGGCTTATCATTTCATTGACAACTGGAAAACTTTTCTGTTTTATTTTATTAAATTTAAATGCAAACAGATTGTGAGTCTTTATTTCAACACAGCATTGTTCAAACCCCCAAGTAAATGTTACTTATGGTAAGATGCAGGTTTTTTGTAAAGAGAAAAATGTTCCATTGAAAATCAGACTGAACGGTTCTAGCTGAAACGCTGTGATGTCACCGACATTTTTTCTCCTTCTTTCAGTTTATGTGAGCTACATGTACAGCCCCTTTTCAACTAAAATAGTAATAATATTTAGCTACTGTAGTTTGTAGAGCCTACATCGGTTAGAGCGTTGGCACTGATAGCCAGACCCGAGTTCGAATCCCGATGGAGGCAAGCAAAAATTTCTTTCTCTACATTTATACAAAAATACATACATGTACATTTGTCGAGAGTAATAACACTGGCACAGAGATGTGGACTAATTAAAACCGATAAATTATCTCTTGTATACATGTCCATGTTTAATTCGTTAAATTCCTGCAATGATTTTTGACAGAAGCAACTACATACATGTATAGTAAATGTGTACATTTCCAGGACTACATGCGAGTTGACAGTATAACTTTGTATGTAGGTCATGTGGGACAGTGAGAGCCACAGGTAAGAGAGGAATTGATATGCTTAGAATCGTGACAGTCGTGTGGTTCTGCTGAACTGACAACGTGGGGCACACTGACAGTCAGTACTGATTGATCCTTTTGATTGGCACTGCTGCTACAGTTTCTAACAAATGTAAAATAATCTCTAATGATGGTTAAGGCTGCATGTGTTTGCCAATTTCTATAATAGTAAGCAGCCACCAGTCAAAGCTGTCTGTCTTTACTGACGAAGGATATGCCACATTCAGCTTCAGTTTAAGACTAGCTTCAGGTACATGTATGTTAGCTCAAATATCTTTCTAAAGTATATACCTCGTAACTAAGGAGATTTAAGCTATTCTCCAGCATGGTAACCCTGAAAAGAGAGATCAGTGATATATTTTCAATGGGATAATGCTGTACCACACCAGTGTAAATGCGGTTTAAAATGTAAGGCAAATGAGAGAAAAAGGTCAAGGACATATAGATGGTGGCATAGTGAAAATATCAGGCCAGTTGTGGTCAGACTGACTTTGTGTTTTATGTCCTTCAAAATTTAAATCCATCAATGGCTTTTTTCAGAAGACATAAAGGGTATGTAGACAATTTTTCCCCCGTTTCAGGTGTTAACTGTAGCTCTCTCAGTGCTTTTTGTTTCTGTGTTGAATCAAGCCAGCCAGCTCACACTGAAAGTGTTCTACTTTTCCATAGAGACATATTCTGTGGCTATAGTGTGCCACAGTTTGCTCTACATATTGTATGGGATAGAGATATAATACCACAGCAGTTTTTATAAGAGTGTTTGGCATGTGGCAATGATGCTTATACGATCCAAACAATTTGCTTGAAGAAATGTGTATATAAATATGGTTTTATAATCATTTTTATACAGTGGACAGACCAAGAAATAACGACAATGAAGGTTTAGTTTGATTATCACATATATTCAAGCTACTCAAAGTCTTAATTTTTTTCTTTCGTGGGAATGTAACAAATGTTACACACAAAAATTCTTTAGCTTATCCCTAGCTGTGTGAATAGAAATCTGTAATATAAATAGATTCTGACCATCTCTATAAATAAACTGTGTTGCTAACTAGAATTATGTAAGACATTTATGCATAATTTCCAATTATTAAACAGATGTTCTGCCTCCATACATCTATATTACAATGGTTGTTAAAGAGGCTGTTAAGCTTTTATGTAGGGTAGGAAGCAGGTTGTCGTCGTTGTACATGTACAAATGTTAGCTCAGTTGTGGGGTATTGACTGGGCAATCCAAAGGCATCCTGTAAAACGCACTTGTATGCATATATTATACTTGTGTTTCCCATTTAAGTTGTTATGTATGAATGTAGTATGCATAAAGGCTATCTGGACAATTTTAATGTTTATTTCATGGGTAATATTATTCATTCAAAATTAATTTTCCGGTATTATTATCTCATATAGGCATTAAACCATTACGCATAAGTAAACCCCACACTGCTTGTTCTCATTTGATCCAATTCACTAAGTAATCCAGTGTGTAATTTGTATATTTAATAGCTATCATAAAAAGATTAATGGAGTATAATGCGTTCATTAGTACATGCACTTTCCTCTATAGCGTTCAGGTTTCTTGCAATGTTAACGCCTCATTGATTTTATTAATACTGTGTAATCCTGCCTAATTATAATCATCATGTGTTATGTAACCTCAATCAATTCATGACATGAAAAGCTTTATGTTGTCTTCTCTATTAATCCTTAACTCATATATTATGATATTTCATAATAGGGCACAGGCTGGAATTGACTCTATAAATGTAAATTACACATTGACTGTAATCATTGTCTTAAACTTCTCCAAATCTCTCCATCATTGTAAGAGTTGACTCGATCTTCCCTCTTGATGAATTATAATGTATTGAACTACAAGTAATTTTTCAGCACTACCGGTATTTCATGTGGTACTTTTTGGCCTGTTTTTCTTCTGTATCCAGCTTCTCTCCTGCTGTCTCATAAAGTCCTAGGTTCCCTCAGCTGTTTTCAGCCAAAGCAAGAGAGTACATGTACTGTCTGATACTGGAAACTATAAAACACAAAGTACAATGTTTTGTCATCTGGGCAAAGTTGTTCAAAGGATACTTGTAACTCAGGGTTAATTTTATAGCATCACTATGAAAGGTTATTGTGACACAACGTCTTACATCAACGGAATAAGTTAAACGCTGGCTAGAGCAACCGGCGCCCGGGGTGGTAAAAACCTTGAATGCTCCAGAAGTTTTGCGTGTTAACATATATAACTTGTTAATATAGAAGCACTATTGAGCAGGACAAACTAATGAAGCTTGTTGGCAGTGTTGTCAGGAAAGTAGAGCATTTGAGGTGAAGAAATGCCCTACTTATAGATTTGTCAAGTGTCACAGATATTCAAACAACCTTCCTCTGGTTTAAATCAATACATTTTCTCTTGATGAGGCTTTAAGGCTCTTCAGTGCCTCCAATCTATTGCTGCTACATACACTGTATGAGATCAAAAAAATTGATTTCGTTAAGTTTGTTCGTTTCTTTGACATAGAATCTGTAGACTATAAAATTTCAAAAAAAGATTTCTTAAACTTCTGTTTTTTATTATATTTAGATTTTAATGTATTAGTGTCAGTACAGTTTATATTAAAATAATCTATTAATAGCTCTTGGGTGACATCATTTATCTTTCTATAGATTTACAATGAATAAGTACAGTAACACAATGATAATAGTTTTTATTCACTATAACTGTAATATGTTTACGTTTATATACATGTAGGTACAATGTATTAAGTAGTATTATAGGAAAACATTAACATAGTGTGTGTATTTCTCATGTAGACCATGCTTTAGGTTCTAGACATGTTAGTTTTTGTCACACATGTCAAAGTAGCATAATGTTCTAAGTTATTTTTGAGCAACTAAAGTTAACCAAGTACCAACTAGCGTAGTTGTAATCAACAAGACTCCTCTGTAAATATCGACAACATATATTTTTCATAACTCATATAAAAGGAGCACAAATCTGGTTGATTTTAGATGAACAATGTATGTTGCCATCACTATTGAGATGGAAGCAAACTCAAACATAGTTGTGTTCCTTTTGTAGAAGAGGTTTTTATTGTTGAAATCATTTTCTGAAGCTTAATAGTATACATGTTTGTATATATATGCAATAGACAGCATGGTATGATTTACAACAGAACATACATGTACTTGTCTTTTACTTGTCTGTTTATTAAGCCAAAATTGGTCAAAAAATTTACTCCTGATGAATTATCGATGGGTTACATGTAGCTGGTAACTTAATCCAAGATACATGGCTACAATGTACCTGATTTACCTATTTAATCAAAGAGATTGTACTAAATTACCTCTTTACTAGAGTTGAGCTTGTTTGATTGTTGTTTTACACAATGCTCAAGTCTTTTTTTTTTACTCCAATGAATTTCAACAAAAAAAAATATGCTGCATTTATTCATCTCCATTACATACATGTAGTTACAATCAACAATCGTCCAAATAAGTTTCATATCTGACTTTTAGTGACTGATAAAAATGCTACAATGTAAAAGACACAAATCACAATTTAAATAAGTATTTTTATTGCAGTACAATAAATGTATGTTATGAGGATGCAAACCATGCGGACAATCATACTGTATAGATGTTTCTAAATGTATGATGAAAAATTCAGAATTTTGTTGAATCTTTCATGTATGTTCATCAGACATCTTAACTATCTTAGATTTCAAACTATTTTAGCTCATTTTAAGTAATGAACACAATTCTACAAAAAAAAAAAGCCAAATTGTGTGTTTAAGACTAACTGTAAAATGTTCTTTAGACCAAACTGATTAACTGATATCAGTGTGTAAATTTGGTGTAAACTTGCACCAGCCATGTTGAAAGTAATTGCAAAGCTTTTACAGGATAACCCAGAAAATAACATTACAAGAAAGACCTGTTTATACATGTAACAAAGATTCTCAAATTTGTAATCAGTGGAGGGGGAAAGCAAATGGACAGATTCATTGGAGAGTACTGATTATGATAGCTTCTCTGTCAGTTCCATGTTGATTCTTAAGATGACCTTAAACCTCTTCTCCAGCCACTGTAGCAGGGTTTGCACAATTAAAACACAAATACAGGGTTTGTTCTAATGGAGCCTTGTTCTTGTTTGGTTGAAGGTTTGGCCAAGGATAATGGTTTGCATCATGTGCACTGTACATTTGAGATTCTTAGAACCTTAAGGAATATAAGGGTTTTTTTTTGCATAACCTGCATGACCCACGTAATTTGCTTTTAATTTTACCTTTAACAGTAAAAGAAATTTGGATGTTACATGTATATGTTTAGAGAGGTTTTTTTGAACGGATTAAAGTGAAATCAAGTACTTTACTGTAATTTTAGTAATAATAGTAATTTTACTGTCTTCAGTATCATCATACATGCACCTGTACATTTTATAAAGGTGAGCTGAAAGGGGTATTAAAAGCTAAGATTTGAAAGATAAAGAAAGATAATTTAACTGCATACACAACAAATGGACATCCAATACTGGCGAAAGAACAAATGGGCTCACACAGTCAAACCAGACTTCTTCACAAGTTAGGCTGCAATACTCATAATGGCTGCAGATTTATTTAGAATTTTTTGAATTTTACAATAAATGCTAAAAAAACAACTTTGGGTTGGTTGTTAAAGCATTCAAGATTCTTGTTCCAATTTAGAAAGGAATGAAATTCAAACAATGAAATGACAGACGTGTCCTAATACCCTAAATGCTCGAGAAATACGACCCCCTTTACAACTTATAAAACTACATTTAATGCAAAGGGAAAGAAGTATAGACATGCTTTTTTGAAATTTTTTATAAAGTTCAGACTTTAAATTACCAGAAAATCAAAGTTTTAGTTCCAAATTCACACTTAAACATTCAATAAATTACTTTAAGTTTGTGTCTTTAGAGGTCGAATTTGTTGTGGATTTAGGGCAGCTATGTCATAATATTGTTAAATTTAATAGAGCACAAAATAGTGACAAGAGTTACCAAAATCTATGAACTGCTGATCTAAGTAACTTTATGTATCCATTTAGCAGTTTAGTTTACTGAATAGAACATCTATATATGTATCTGGGTTATATGTTGTAACCGTGTTTTATTTATAAACTGATTGGTCACACTATACATGATTCACCAGCAGTAGTTGGTATAAACTGTTTGACCTTGTCCATATGTAGATTAGTAGAGCACTACTGGTCTAGGAAAAGCACCTCTGAACGCAAGGTGAAAATCCGCCCTTTTTCTGTGATAGCCTGTGTATGTGTGACATTGTGTGTGCTCTCTTTATACCTGTCACGATGTTCACTTTTGACAGGTGCTTTGTGTTTGTCAGACGACTTCAATGGCTGACTCAGATATTATCCCCTGTGTGCAAAACTGATATGATAAAACAATCCCATCACAAAGTGTATTTTTGTAGTTTTGATAGTGATTGATTGCTTATTTTTTAATTCATGAGTGTTTAGTCATGTACAGCCAATCGTTGATATGAAAATACAGACGAAAACAGAATTGTACACATTGCCATCATATAAAATAGGACACGTGAAAGAAGGGAAAGGAATTAATTAAAAATTCAAATCAGAAAGAAAACTTACAAAAGGAAAGGGGACAACAAGAGATAGTTTAAAACAAACATACTATTAAGTCAAAATTAGAGACAATCGAAAACTATAAATAAAGTTGTAAAGATAATGGATGTGATCAGATTCCACAAATTCCTGGAAACAATGAACTTCTAACTTGAAGCTTCTTCCTGTTAGGATGATGGATGGCGTTACTTTCCACCAAATTCTGGGCAACCATTGCCATTATGGTTGTTATACCAATACCATATTAACTTTCAGGGACACTCTTCTTTAAAAAAAAAGACATCAGTGCAAGCCACGGTTACACTGCCAAATATTGGGGAACTAAATCTGTTCCGGATCAAATTATTCCGCCTTTGGTGAGAATTGATGACCCTCTGAAACTTTATGGATAAAAATAATCCCCATCAGTTTAGTTAACCGCACATACATGTATATTTAGCGCTGTAAAAGTTACACATGGATTGTCGGTTAACAATAGTTCACCTACAGATGGCGTTCTTAGAATGCTGTAACAGTGTTCTTTGTATCACTACTCTCTTGAGCCATCAGGTAGTGTACCAAGATTTCTGCCTCACTCATTGGCAGGGTTGTCAGTAGTGGCACTGTGCCAGGTTAAGACAAATCGCTTTGAATCCGAGCTGGATCATTATATGACTATACAGCTGTACTTCACCTTGTTGATGCCCTTGTAAACCTTGGTTCAGATTCACTTCATTATCAACCAAACCTTTGTTGGGAAATCTCAGATAAAATCTCTGTTCCAAGAAGCCTTTAGATAACCTGAATTTAAGCGAATTAACTTGGTGCCCTCGGCGCCCTGTAGATTTCACAGAGACCATCTGGGCCCTCGGCGCCCTGTAGATTTTACAGAGACCATCTGTTCTGGCTGCTTGGTGTTACCACACACTTGCAAAAAGCACAATTCTTACATCCAGTTTCCCTTTCAATCTCATGTAAAATTGTATGTGTTTTTTCCACCAATTGAAAACACAGGGCCCAAAAGCCACCATTAACTACATGTACATGTCCAATATAGAATGGGGGCTGCCATACCATATGAGGAAGTAAAGGCATAGGGGCAGTTGAAGCCATAGTTTAAGTCCAAAAAAGTATGACATTTCTTGACACATATATGTACGTGGCAATTTACATTACAGTGTGTGTAAGTTCACTTTGACCTATGTTTGATGCTACAGTGTGCCACTGTGTACATGTACATGTTTATTGTTACTTCGTTGATGATCACACATGTAATAATATCGTCATATACATGTATGGGTTTTGTAATATGCTCTGATATAGATGTATTGGGCCTTGTGCAATTCAGTTTCAAATGTTTCCCAAACCTAAGAAGGTTGGTTAACTGGTTGAGTCAACACAGAATTGAGTGTGCACTTGCATTTGTGTTAGGGTGTTGAATTTGTGTTAGGGTCTTCAAGGGTCCACTATTTAGGTCACCAGGCTAGTCTGTGCATATAATCTAGTCTGCTAAATTGCTGGTTATATTATTTAAACAAGAGCAAAAAAATAATTAAAATGCATAAGGTTAACAAAATTGCCCTGTTAACATAAATTTTTCTTTGACAATGTTCAATGCGATACATGTATAATAATAATTTAGCCCCGAAATAGTCAATATGGACCTTCATGTTTTGCTTTAAATCTGGTTAACTGTGAAAAAAAAGGAGATTTCTTTCAAATAAAATACTGTACCAAACGTGTCAATAATGGTGCATCCACCTTTTATATTTTGAATTAGCATCATCTCTTTTTTCCTTTACAGAAGGTCTGATCCCAAGTGCCTTTTGATGTAGGAGGACCGTGTTACCAGTGAAATGCCTGCTGGAGCAATTCCTTTCCCTTTTGGGGAGTGTCGTATCTGTCAGGACAAAGCTACAGGAGTTCATTATGGGGTGGCTACATGTGAAGGGTGCAAGGTAAAGAGACCCAATACACTTAATTTATGAGCGTCATATCAGTGTTTTATCATTTATGGCCTTACTGTGACAATGTTCATACATTTGACACTTGAACATATTACATACACTGCATCAACTCTTGAGGACATTTAAAAGTTTATATTTACAAGTACTTGACAAAAACATAAACACAGCATATATGTATGGCCAGCATCTTTCTTGAGTACATTGATTGATTTATTGATTGATTGATTGGTGTTCAACACTGTGCTCAAGGGTATTGTGAAGACAGTGTAATCCAACAGTAGAGTGCAACTCTTACGCAACCCAAAAAATTAAAGCCACTTTAGTGCTATCGCTGTTAAAGATAATGTTCCTTCCCAGTATTAAATGAATGTTTCAATTATAAGTTGGCCTACTTTTGTTCATTTTGGCTTAACCGTAGTATCATGATAAAGTATTGAGAGCTTTCTTGATGAATATTATTTGCATCTACTCACCCATGGACTGCTGGGCAAAAACATACATGACTTTAAGGAAATAAAGTTGTAATAATTTATTAAGATATTGCTTACTTTGTTGCAGGGCTTCTTTAAGAGGAGTACAACAAAGTCCGAGAAGTACAAGTGTTTCTTCGGCAGCCAGTGTGTTATCTCTCCTCAGAATAGAAACAGGTGTAAATACTGTCGATACAGACGATGTCTAGAAAAGGGAATGGCCATTGATGGTAAGAATGTACAAATCTTATTCAACCTTCAACATAATGAAGGGTCAATTGTTTGAGCATTGGACTGCAGAATTCTCTTCACTTTTCCATTACCTGGTGTAGGTTTGAATCCCCTGATCAATTTTAAGTAGGTAAGGAAAGTTGCCATATAGGTGAAATACCCATTAGTATGCCAAACGCCAATCAAATCAATCAATCAATCAATCAATAAATTAAGTTTATGATTGTTTGATTGATTGATGATTATAACTTTAAGAACCGCCTAAAAACCCAATCAAACAAATCAATTGATGATTAAGATCCTATCCAAGCTTGGGTATATTTAACTTATGTTACGTTGTTTGGCGGTAAGCTTGAAGAAAGCTCGTAAATTATAATATTCATCTCCACAGACTCGCATTTCCTACCTTCACTGTACATGTATAGTGCACACTGTGAATGATTCATGTATCAGTACGGTTGGACATGTAACTTTTTACTGGGAAAGTTAACTGTTTTAATATTTTCTTATATTCTATGTGTTTTTAGCTGTGAAAATGGGTCGTATTCCAAAGATAGACAAGGAACGGGCTCTGGAGGCTGTTAGATCTGGAATTCCAGTCAATGCTGATGAAGGCAACCAATCCTCCTCTGATAGTGGAATAAGTGATACCACATGTCAGCAGATAGCTGAGAGAATTCTTCCAATGATCCCAAACAATGACTGTCATCTCCCGGCATTCCTGTCACCATCAGAGTGTGGTTCGGCAGACCCTCCTGTCCGCAACAGTGGCACACCATGCAGCATTACAAGTGGTGGCAGTGATACCTTCACACTACAGAGTTCTTCTGGGAAAAGGTGGCATTACAGCTCAGAAATGATACGAGAGCTTTTGAATCAAGTCATGGGGTCGCCTAATGGCAAAAGCATTCACCAAAGTGTTTTAAAGAAGTTTATGCGAAATTTAAGCCAGCAGCAAGAAAATGTGGATAAGAACTTGGCTATGCAAGATTCTGGGATTGACTCCCCCAATAGTGCCGAACTACAAAGTATATGTAAAAAAATTGTTAAAGCCAATTACAAACATGACCAAAGTCTTAAAAATAAACAATGTAATCCCAGTGCTAATCATCATATAAAAATAGAAACGGATTATACATGCAACCAATCTACGCCTCACTTTAGTGAACTTTTATCCCCTGTTCATCAAGAACAACAAAATACACCTCAGTTTATGTATTCAAATAATGTGGAATTACATTCGGTTCAGGCCAAGAAGCGACAAGGTGATCATATAGATGACCAACCACCGTTTAAAGTTAGCACATTGGAAACGTTATTGAAGAATCACTTTTTACCTCCATCTAAAATGGAGGACATTGATAGGTTTTTGAGTGATGCTGTGCGGCACAGTGGTGTACAGCAGGCTGATAGCTATGAAGAGCTGATGGACAGTGCTGTAGCCGTTACACAGAGTGCTAGTAATGTCGTAACTACCGATCATATACAAAATCTAGCATCTGGTATGCCAAGGACTAATACCTATATTGTGTCTTCAGGTACATCTGGTGGTCCTGGCCATCTGAGACAGCATATTCCAGAGTGTCCTCCTGGATCCTATGCTCAGATACCAGATTCATTTTCTCTCTCGTCACAAGTGGACTCAGCATATTTCACCAGTCAGCACAACCAACCACCGCTCAGCCAGCCCAGCCAGAATACTTCTTTCACTAGTTATGGATCGTTAGACAATAATTACTGTGCTGTTTCCCGTCCAGAGCTCAGTGTTCTAGACGAGGACCCTTTATCCAGTCCTGACTTCTCTCATGAAAACATGTCTTATGATATGCATTCTGTCACCCCTGTGCCATATGACTACAATTTGGAGTCAAAACACAAAACGTTACCAAGTACGTCTACATCTTATGGCATTAACGGGTTTTCAAGCCATTCCGTCACGCAGAATGATAACTATCAAACTTTAAATTCTGTGAATAAATTGTTTAGGGACAATGGTGATCAGTTTACAGTGAATACAATTGACCCGCCACACCATTCACCTTCTCCAAAGGGGCGACAATATTACGACATGTCACATCAAAGTCCATCTAAGGCTGCAAATATCATGCAATCCAACCATAACTTATCCTCATTTAACTCTAAAGCTGAAGGGTTTAACAACTGTACAAAACCATTGATTTTTGATAATATGGGCGGGGAATTAAGTGAGATAGCGGTTTTACCAAACTTGCCTTCAAACGACATAAACAATGCTCCTGGCATAGACACTATCCTTATGGAAAGAACGATGCAGAGACTGGCCGAAGCAGATATCAAGCATAATCAGTTCTTGCGTGATAATAATAGATGGATGCAGAATTTCATAGCCACAAAGGTAAGCTGGCACTATACACACACTTTTCAGGGCTCAAAGTTGGCGACTTACTGGTCGCATTTGCGAGTAAAATTTGAAAATTGCGACCAACATTTTAAGTCAGTCAGCAGTTTGTCTATAGAGCGACCAAAAGATGTCCCGCACGCTTAAATTATATCTCTTTTAAGTGTCTCCCTGCCAAGCTGAACAGTATTCACTATTAAACTCCACCCTGCAGCCTGCTGAGGAGAGCTTTACTGTAATGTACAGTAGCCACTGTAGGTTATACTGCAAGCAACATCTTTGACCATGCGAGTAAAATTTTGGAAAATGCGAGTAAAATTTGAGAGTTAGTCGCAAAGTGCGCCTAAGGAAAAAAGTAAACTTTGAGCCCTGCTTTTTTCTGCTAATTGATGTGTTTTTGTTGATATATTTTCCAGTTTAAGTTTAACGTACAAATTTGGGCTTTATGGATAACATCTTCTTTATTTTTTCTCAAGCGACGTTTCCATACAGATACTAGTACCATTATCAAGCTTAGTGCAGTTAAACGTGCAAAAATTTGCATGAAATGAGAAAAATCTTAATTAAAGTCTTGATTATTAATAATTCAATCTCTTAACATGTTGTTTATAGTTAGCTGAGTTCTTAGTGTGAAGAGATATAGGAAAATTATATGTGTCATTTGAATATATCTCCTTAATTGCAAATAGATACATGTATCTACATTCTTCTACTATTAATGTACTGTATTTGATCATTGTGGAGTTTTCTTATATACATGTGAAGTATTGAATTTTGTTTCATTACCTTTTTTTCTTTTGTTTATTTACTTACTCTTTCTTTTTTCAATATAAAAAAGATATTTGCAAAACTCAATAGCAGTGTGAAATATTTAAAGCATACACTTTTTCAATAGTTTAAACAATTAAACTGATAGAAAGTGAGTTTCCATTAGTAATGTGTACAGTGTATGGTTAAACGTTACATAGGAATTTTAGGTTAGGTTCATATGTTCATTGCTAGAAAAATTATATATTTCTCTTGTCATTTTATTTGGCACAATTATCGATTAAGTAACTGTATATACATGTAGATGCACATGTTTGTATTGGTACTTCCATGACCCACACACATAATTGCTTTGCTTTGAAAAATGTGAAGTCAGTTATCCAATAAATGAATGATGATTGAGATTTCTTTGAGTTAAGCTGTTGACAGTTGATCACAGTTATGCAAAATACTAAGTAGATACAGTTTTGATTTCTGATCACTTTTCAATCGTAATAATTTTAAAATGGCATCTGTTGCTCTTTTAGTTTAAGGAAAGGACCTGTTTCGAAAGAATATTTTTTTTAAAGATGTGGTTATACAAATGTGAAAGCCAACGGGCAACTGAGACAGAAACGCCTCCACCACTAACTGACAACAGGTGACTGGAACTGACTGTTTGCTGCTGATTAATCAGTGACCAGATCTGACTGCACAATACAACAGTATAATTTGATTTCTGATTATTTTTCTGATTGTTCAGGGGAGAAACCACCCACCAGCTGATAAAAGTTCTGAGGGTATAGAGAAGACCTGGAATCAACTGATAGGTTCCGTTCAGTCTGTGAATGAGAGGATTATAGGTATGTCAACATTCTGTAAACCCACTTTCAAAGAGCTTCATTTAATTAAGGTGGTCTAACCAGTGAGGAGACGGCCTTACACCCATACTAAAATACGCTCTTAGTTAACTTTCTCAAGAATGAGAAGAATACCACTAGAGAATGAATCGCCTAAATTTTACTAACAATAGATTTGAATTAAACAAAGAAAAAGTGTCTCCTCAGCCTTATTTTAATGGCACTTACATATATATTGGCAAGCAGCGCTATATAATATGTTTTTGGAGTTTATAAACTCCAAACTGAGGAGATTTCACTGTTAGAAGCATCATTACGACACGGCTTTCTCAATATTCATAATTAAAATTGTCATCATAATGTTTTGACGTGTTTATCAACTTTCAACGACCTTCTGAATGTACTGTAGGCCATGATCCCTTATATTTATCAGGGATGCTTTGCTTACATTGCAGTATTCATTTAACATTGTTTTGATGTGAAGAAAGTGTATATCAATAAACGTGTAGCTGATCAGATTTTCTCCCGTGGATATGTCTAATAATACCTCTATTTAAAAAAGACTTGACAGAGATATTTCACCAGAAATTAGGAAAACCGATTTGTTGTTGCTGGTTTCTAGCATGTCGGCCAATATCCATGTTGGATATCATACACAGTTACATTTAAAATAAGCTTCTTAATCCTTTCTAAATATACTGTGTCAACCTTTTTTTTATTTTTTATTTTTTGTTCTCCAGGTTTCTGTAATGATGTACCTGGATTTTGTCGTCTTGGGGAAGAAGACAGAAAATTAATGATATCAAAAGCATATTATGATGTTTGGATGGTATGGATATTATTTTCCTTTTTTTCTCTCCAAATTTTGAACAGTATTTGAACTGTACACATCTCATTATTTATTATGGAGAAAACATAGTTTATCATACATAAATTATATAAAGCATCAAGTGTCTGGTACATGTAGTATCTGGAAAGATTAAAAGGCCAATAGATCATTTGGATTTAATGTTCCCTGTCAAGGTGTCATTGAACATGTAGGACTCTTTACTTGAAACTGATCTGTCAAACTATTATTAAATATCTAATATTATTTTATATTTAGGATTTCCATGTCAAAATTTGTTTCTGGTTCCAAACATATTGTTGCTTATGAACTAATCAGGATGTTTTCTTAAAGAGTTTTGTGTTTCTATTTGCCAGATCTATGCAGCCCCGTTCATGATAAATGGGGAAAGCTACCTTCAATTTCCCGACCAAGAACCTTACACCAGAGAGTGGATGACACATTTCCTCGGCAAACCATTTGTAGACTTGATGTTTCAATTTGCTGACAGACTAAACTCTTGTAATCTCACAGATGTGGAAATGGGTATTCTTTGTGCCATACAACTTACTTACCCAGGTATACCTCGACCCTACTCTTCGGTACTTGATTGACATTGTGGAAACTTACTATTAAGAAAAGAGATAAATTGTAACAGTAATTATTTGTTATATTCGGACCCAAAAGGTTGCATACACTTATGCAGAACTTTGTTTGGCTAATTTACCAATAGTTTTAACAAGAATGTTAAATTGTAAATATATAAGTGTAAATAAGACCTGAAAAACAGGCTTTTGTTGACAATGATAATAAGCGTGAGGAGTTTTAACTGGAAAGCTTCAGTCATGCAAGAGAATTATGGAGAGTTTCCTTGTTAAAAGTTCATATTTTAATCTATTTTATATTTAATTGAGTAGTGACCACCAGTATACATGTCGTGTCAGTTCTTTTTTGTTGTTGGCAAAAGTAGGATCTACACATGTTGTATACATAGATCTTTCAAACTTTGTGTCTTTACATCCAGAAAGCAAATCCTTCTTGTGTGGCCCTCTGGTTAAGGACAGTATGTTTCCAGATTATATTCATGCTGTCATACTTCATTATCTTTCTAACATCTATAACACTTATAAAGTGACTTCGATTTTTTGGGTTGTGTAAGATTCGCCGTCTTCTGCTGGAATACACCTCCATCATATAAGTGAAATACCCTTGATTACAACATCGAACACCAATCAATCAATCAACCAATCAACCTTGTTGTCTGTGGATTAATTAACAGTTCCTTTGATTGAATTTTCAGATCGAGAAGGAGTTAGTCAAAGGGAAGATATCAAAAGTCTACATTCCCATTATCTAGATGTGTTAGATTACGCCATGTCAAAGTCTCACCCCGTTAACCACAGTCGAATTCTGATTGATATCTTCAAACTCCTCCCTCAACTCACCAAAATCAACCAGCTACAAGAAGAGATCATAGCTAACTTCGCTGTTGAGGGACCTCCAGGTATTGGAAAGAAGAACGCAACTGCTTTGTCATACACTGCAATGGCTACTGTCTCTAGTTGATATATAATAATATATATACAATCAGAACGTTTTAATGGAAAAAAAGCTAGTACTGTTGATTGCCCAGTTTCTCTCACTTTATGTTAGAGTGGAGAATACATTGCTGTCTCATGCTGAATTCATCATCAGTTTTGGTTCCAAAATTGTGGAATATAGTATGCTTCAATCAGTATTCAAATTTCAATGCCATAAGCTGAATGTATACGGCACCTGTAAACTTTATTATATAAACACACATTTCTTTTGATAAATATTTAGGGGAAATATCAGGAAGCCCTTCTCTAACAAAATTTATCCCCTCTGGTGAATAACACTGTTTTACATACATTTGAACCACACAATGACACTTTAGGAACTGCTGGGGATTTTTATACTATTCAGTATTTGATAGGGATATTGAATATTTTGTTACAAGCAGCTGTCGTACAAAGTTCTAAAACGAATGCCATCTGTTTGTAT
>JAVFBZ010129587.1:12467-24022 GCA_032466195.1 Katharina tunicata | reverse complement strand
ACGACAAAAAACATAAGTATAACAGTGTGACCAGAAATGACATTTTTTGACTTCTTCGCTTTTCTTTAACCATGGTATTAACCATAAGTTAATCATGGAAATAAAATAACAATAAACGATTTAAAAAAACATTCGTGGCTCTTAGTGCTTTATACCTACCGGTATAGAAACTGCTTCAATTATATAACCGTGCAATAGGAGGTTTAAGCGTTAAATAGCCGTTTGAGATTTTGTTATAGGAAATCAAACTAGAGGAAAGGTCTTCAAAAATAAATATAAATGTTTCTTTTTAAAACACTTTGGATGAAACAAGACATTCACATCGGCGGTAGTTCCTCTAAAACTTAGTTTTTATATCACATGACTTGCCATATCTTCTTATTTCACTCCTTCGGGCATTTCTATAGAACCGTTAGTGATACCAAGTTAATTTCAACAATATTTGTAACAATTTCGATACAGTTATGACCATTGGTTTCAGTAATACCAATAAACCTCAAATTAACTAAACTGGGGTCCAGGGGCCGCCTAGGCCCAGCGGTAGCTCTTAAAATTAGGAAGACCGGAGAGACGATCTCAGCTAATATTCATAATGAAATTTGGTGAAGCATTGTAACAAGATGACTTGAGTTAAAAGGTGCTATACCGCCGAATTTCGGCAAAAACTCGGCTGAAACGAATTTAATTGTGTTTTCGATATTGTTTCTAGTAGGCCTATGACCCAAAGTATAAGCTTCCAGAAAATATCAACCTCGAGAATGTGCGATATACCGTATTGAAATAATAATAAAGTTTGTAAAAGATAAAATGGCCGTGATATAAAGTGAGATAATTGAGGTTAGTACACTGCTGTGAGCAAAAACAATCACAATATTTGCCTCGGCATAACCACGTGTTTAGCGTCCACCGAATGATTGATGGAATACTTTGTTCCTATAGCGTTATAATGAGGAGGTGTTATGCACAAACGTTTGCATTAAATAAAAAAACGGAGCTATTTATGTCCATGTTTTAATTGCTTGTATAGGCGTATCGGTATGTGTCTTACGTAACCGATATGCGAAACCGATCGGTTTCGTTAACATTTTAGCCTAACCTATCAATTTTCGAAGCCTGCAACAAGTCCGTGCACGGACGCTGACACTACTTGAATATACACAATTTTAATTGAAATATTTTTGTGTCATTTAGAAAGTGACCGCTTTAAATATTTTCGTTTTTAGGGATAACACTCTCTGACACTATTTACAGCATTTTTTTTTTCCTCCGGAAAATATTTTTAGGAACCATTCTACTCATTCCTTCTCTAATAAATTATTGATTACAAAACAGTATATTGCTCGGTAAGACATTTTAGTCGCCCAAAATGACAGTTATATAAGCCACACAAGGTCTCAGATTTTTTGATCACTGGTTCAGTCTAAACGGCTTTAGTTTAAACATCAAGATTGTATTATTCTAGAAAACTACAGCTTAGTTATCATTTATATATAATATATCATATTGTGTCTCGCATTGTCTATCATTGTATCCGTTCACTCTTGTTGTCACGGGGACACAAATGTTCTACACTGGTTTATTAGGTTACATTTAGCATGAGTACTACACTATATCGATGAGTTTTAATTCTTCCTCTTGTGGCTTATTACTGTGTCGCTGTTAGGCTGTATCAAGTTTAAATAATATTCTCTTGCAATGCCAATTTAAATGACAATTTTTTTCTGTTGTTAAATGGGAAGTAAACAAAAATCATTACTAAGTTATTAACAAATCTGCTATAACATTTGTGTAGGATTCGTCGTTTTTCATTGAAAGTCAATTAAATCGAACTACTTTAAGTAAAATGTATGGTGGACTGTTTGTGCCGTGATTTATTGACTTTTTTCTTGCTGATAAAACAACCCAAATTACTAAAACAAATTTAACCTGTAAACAAAACCTGTACAACTGTACTACAGAATATAGTTATGTATTTGATACACAGCAGTTTAAAGTTAACTTCAGCGACATGTTCTCCTCAACAAATGTAGCGTTCATTTCACTTACAGTAGTTCAGATTATGTGGCTTTCATTGGAAAAGGAGTAATTCTGCAAAACAAATGTAATAGCAGTTTTAGTAACAACTTGATGTGGTCCTTAATTTGACTATGGTTTTGCTTTTGATTTTCTTCTCCTTTCAACTGATGCAGACTGGTGGCATGTAACTGGTGAACACTATCAACAGCCAACGTAAAGGTTTGTGTGTCACTGGATAGACGTAATATCCGTAGTAACACCACTTGACCATTAACGCGTGATTTCCTGGCGTTATTCCGACTTGTGGCTATAGACTATTAGTAATTTTTAATGGATCGAATGATCTGCTGGAAATCCCATCTATTATGCTTACCTGCTCAGGTACAACACTTGGAACAGAAAGAGTATTTCTATAGCTGATAAATGTCACGCGCCTGGCTTAACATTTTAATGTGTCATTTTGCCAAGAGCAACAATCGTTAAGGATGTTTTTAGATGGGCATTACATAACATACCTTAGCAGTCATGTATAAAAGCAGTGAATGAGGTCATTTAGTGATCGATAGAGTACATTTATCTGTAAGTCGGCTACTTTGAAGTGACAGACCTCCGGAAAAGAATAAACGTACTGGAAATATAAAACAAAAACCCACAAAGAAACCCATAACGAGTGTCAAAAGGAAATTCACCGCTATTTATAACATAGATGGAAACATCCCTTTGTACGTCAACCTCAGTAAGTTTACATTAGTGAATAGAGATATATAAAAAATAATATACACTTAAGGAAAATTCTGCTCAAATATTATTTGTAGTTTATCAGCTCATACAAGTCATATACTTTTGAATGTATTTGATCTTACGCATATCATACATTCAGAAAACACCAAAGTAAAATATCCCCCCGCCCACTCACCGTCTGTACACATTGCAAAAGCAGGAGCGTACATATTCAATAATTAATTTATTCATTGAAATGGTTCATGCTTGGAGGTGTTTTAAGTGATTTGGTTTCATATCGTTCAAAATTGAATGGAATTCCCTTTCCTGCGCGAAGATGTGAGTTCAACGGGCGGTAAGTACAGTAGTCATACGTGTTATAGCTTCGTCTGGGTTGTGTAACTATTTGAAAAAGAAAGCAATTGACATAATGACATCTGAGATATCCAATGTTTAGTCCAAGCTGCAATCGTATTCACTGCAAACTGCATAAGGGCTTCAACACTTTTTCGACGCATTTCAAACTGCAATGTAACAAATGTATGTCTCATTTCCCTAACCAACACTATAATACAGTACATGATTTTCACTGAAACTAGTTCCTCGTGTTTCTTAAAGTCATTTAAGGCATCGTTGGTCTGATAAATTAATACAACTGCATGATAATACCATGGAGAAAGACTATTTCACGATAGACTTTAAGGTGGTAGTTCGATTCGAACCCATTGTTTAAAAAGCTGTGTGCCCCGTCAATAGAAGTAAAAGATTATAATTTTCACCTATGACAAAACCCCTTTAGTCGTGTCTCCTCTTAAAAAGTTTGTATGTGTTTTACCGAGGTAGGGCAGGTTACACCGACATAGAGTGTATGTCGGTAAGGGACATTAAACACAGGAATGCCTACCACAGCCTAAACAGCACACCATATTAAAGGGCAAGACCAGAGATTTTCGATAAAAAACTTATTATTTAACAAGCGTATTGGAAGACCGTGTCGCATTTGGAACCGAGAAAGCGTAGCCGTTAATTATTTGACTGAAAACCCGGAATTGACGTTATTGTTCGCAGTGCAAAATAATAATCTATCCTGATTGTGTCTGTTCTCTCATAGATGAGCTGATGGATGCTTTTATAATTTTAAAGGACACCACTGTTCCGAGCGATCCTAGGTCTTTTATTCATGCAATGAGATAGATTTGCATTCAACATAATGCAAGATGTCTTATTGCAATTATCTGAACCTCTCAGACCTCTGCATAGGCCAATTTTGGACTAAACTGTTTAATTCGGCTTTTTGTATACGCTACTGGGGAGTCAACTCAAGTGAGTCTGGGGCTTTCGAGTGCTTTCACCAAGTGGCCGGTTTATGTGAACATAGCGTAATCTCTCATTAACAATAATATTAAAGTCGTTTTGTTTATTTAAAATAACGGATGGAAAATAATGAAATCTAGTCAAAATTCGCTTGTCTTGTCTTGTAAACGGTTGAGAAGTATATAGGTATTTGGAAAATGATTTCTTCAATCGCTGTTTTGCTTGACGTGTAGAGCTCATTTACTGTACAAAAAGAAGAAATATGTTTTTTAAAGCTGCGCGCTATCATGTATGGGTCTGGATGATTACGTCGTGTTTTAAATTAATTCTTTATTTCTTTAACGAGGATAACCCACAGCCACAAGGCCTCTAGGGGATCTCCTCAATATTAAAAGAAAATTACATACAAAATACAAAGTATAAAATACCACATACATTTTCATAATACATTCATTTAAAAGAATATAATTAGTTAAGTGTTTGGAACATTCAGTATAGACGTTAAGAAGACACCAATCTAGAATCTCATTCAATTTCCTCCTCTTAACCCTTTTCCTCATGGAGTACACAATGTTGGGTTATCACCCTTCATTAAGATCAAACTCGCTACATAGGTCTGTAAACGTTTTGTCGTCGTCAAATGACAAATCAACAGAACCCGACAACAAAGTATCACAAATATATCTCGACCACTCAGGAATTAAAACTGATGAGTGCACTCCAGGAGAAACAACTTTCATAAATGTGTCGAACATGTGCTTCCTAGGAGTAGCAAAGTGGGAACAATCAATAATATAATGTTGTGCATTTTCTAGTGTTTACAGTATAGACAGGATTGGTCATCAATGATGTTAAATTTAAATAAATCAGCACGACGAGCACTTAATCCCATGTTTGCAGATAAGCTCCTGCTGTTTGGCATGCATGGGACTGCCATCCTAGCGCTGTCTATCTTTTTAAGACTTAACACAGCTCGCAGAAAGAAGCTCGACAAACGTGCCTACACGTGCAGGCACGTTTGCAGTTGGTTATAAGCGCCTATTGTCAATACCGGTATGTCTTTTGTTGTGGTATCTAGAAACAGTAGATCGCGTTTGACTTAACGCAACATTTTCAAGCGGCACATCCACGAGGGGACAGTCACGACGTCACAGGCCAACCTTAGCTGTGAACAATGACGTTACACTTCCGGTTTTTAAATCAGTGAACGGCTATACTTGCTCGGTTTCAAATGTGACACTATCTATTGTCTTTTTTTTAAATACACATGGAAAATAAAAAGTTTTGTCCGAAAATAGTTTGTCTTGCCCTTAACGGACATGCAGAGATACGAATGGTGTATTGATTGATGTTCAATGCCACATTTACATTTAACGACACAGTGGTTTTTTCAGCTATGCTGTGGGAGAACAGAGATAAGAAGGAATCTTTCTCTCATAGCAATCAACTCTCTTTGCGTTTGTTCCGTGGAATAAAAAGTTCATTTCCTTAATATTTATGGCAGGGCCGTGTCTGTCTGCTTGAGTAGTTTGGGCAAAGAAGAGAAAATAACAGAAGCTTATTCCTCAATGTTATCTTTAGAATACATCTAATGCTTTCAATTTTATTGGAGCGTCAAACCCGGTTTATAATATTTTACACAAAAAGGGTTGTGACAGTAGATTTAAAGCTATTTTTTCGTCTTGTACACGCAAGATGAGTGCAGTGTTTTATTGATCATAATTTCACTGGGTATTATCCCCCTTAATTCTTCTTAACCATATAACCTGAAACGACCAACGACACAAGGTTCAACTAACAAATAAATCAAATCGATCATCACACCAAAAATTAGGAAGACAGGTTTAACCCTGTCTCAATCCGCCTCACCTGGGGGTTCGCATTCAACGAATAAAACAGAGCTACAAAACACATCTGGATCTTTGGCGGAACAGATCAAGTTACAATTGTTATAGAAACTATACTATTCCTGTTTACATATGGGAAATGAATGTCGTTTTGTTATGAATTATAAATACTCTTTTTCACAGTTTATAGCCGTAAATACAGCATGGTGCAATAATCTAAATGCTAACCGAATACAAATGTTAAGTCTATGAAAATAAACATATTAAAAAAAATATAAGACCTATCCTTTACAACGAAATTGTGTGGCAAAGGAATGTCTTATGATAAGGCATGGAATGTGCAATAGCTGCTTTATATGTATCTTAATAGTTTAACCTGATCGGATAGACTTTCTGTTTGAATAACGTTCACGTCACGCAGTACCTCTTATCTTAGCTGTTCACCCTTGTTATTACGCGGCATAAATGTCCTAATGTTATGATGTCTATGCACGTAAGGTTGTTAGATATGTCTATAGGTTGATCAAAGCGCCGTTAACACAAAACATAATAAAGCAGTTTTGTCGCAAAATAGGCGATGTCTTTATTTCCAAATATTACGGCAATACGTTTACTTATAAAACAAAGCACGTAACATAAATTTTCACTTTGTGTTGGTTTTATCGTTCTAGATGAATTGGTTGTATAGCCCTTTGAATTACAGCCATACTTTTGGTGTTAAAGTCGGCTTTTGATATATACCTCGAAAAATTGTAAAGCGCTATTAGCGACGACGTTGTATAAAATGTGGGACTCCGTGGAAATTTGTGCAATATAGTCTAAATAACAGGCTTGCCAAGTTTTGTACAGATTTCTTTGGATCGGTCAAATCCAAAACATTTTATGACTAGCTTCCTCATCCACCTCCCTCCCCTCCCCTTGTCAACAGTCCAAGTAAAGTCTGTGTAGAATTACAAATAAATACATAAAAGAATCCGACACGTCGGTCGGTAGAGGTGCTTTATCGATCGCTTGATTACATCATTCACTGCTTAATATCTGACTTCTAGTGGCTGTTCAGAAATAAATATCTTAAAAACACACTTAACAATTGTGACACGTGACAAATTGTCATGCCAAGGCGCTAAATGAGGCACGTGAAGCACATACGGCTTAGAATAGTTCTTTCTATTTTATATCTATCAAGTGTTATGATAATGCTAGAAGCTTTGGTACGCCTGAGCTATCGAAAAGACTTGACCACGAGGATATTTTAGCAAGACGTCTTGCAATGGGATTTCCGGACAATAAGGCGACCATTCAATCCATCAAAAATTAGAGCCTGTCGAGTCTATTGTGATAAAGTCTACATTGAGCTAACTCACGCGTTAACCATCGAGTGGTGTTTTTAAGGGGGTATATAGTCATTTGGAACACATATATCAGTATTGTTGCTGTTGTTGGGCACTTAACAATATGAAGTATAAAAACCGCAGACAAGCCATTTTATCTGAATAAATTTGGTTATATTCAAATGTCGTTTTGTATTTAAATCCCTGATTTAGTACAGTTGGCGGCATGCCAGCCAAATAGACTGTGGAGATCCTCTATACCACTGACAACAAAGACTATACACATGACAGTAGCAGTCGGCAAGACGTGACGTTATAACATATAGTCCACCTGATAATTCCTAACTCAGAGACCAACAGAGTTAATCGTCAACTAACTGCTTTTCGCTTCACATTTGAATTGAAGTGATATATTATATAAGACCAGTAGTCCTCCTGGGATTACTACGGTAATAACAAATCTGTTCATGTCGCCTATTGTTTCATTTTCAGCTCTTCAGCAGGGCTAAAGTACAGATTTTATAATCGTAATTAAGTATGCTGGGATTTACAATATTGTACACGAAAGCTTTAACCACATATAAAAATTTAACATTAGTTCCTTAAGTATCAGAGCAAAAATGCGAAGGCACAGTTGTTTGCCGAATTGGTTGATAGAATATATTGTGCTAGTGAAATATGTGGCGTTTTACCGTCTTCTATTGTCATGCAGGTGCGTCTAATGGCATCACGTGATGTGACTAACAGTTCCTACATCGTTACAGTTTAGTTACAGGCCGTTCTACAAGCAAGTATTTAAAAGAAAACCCCACGAAAAATGCCTTTGATGTCAGAGGAATTACAGATTTTAATAGAAATTCTGATTTGATATTGAAACTTTTGAAAAAAGCAAACGGACAAGTGAATGCTCTATTAAACCTTGATACATGTGTGCAATCTACAATAAAGAGAAGCGATTCTATACGGGCACCTACGGAAGCCAGTTAGTGCCACGGACAATATTATTTTCCCAACAAAATCCTCTTAAATACGAGATGTTATTCTCGTAATTACGAGATTATTCTCGTTAACACGAGATTTTAGTTGTCGTAAATACAAGATTTTATTATAGTTGTTACGAGAATATTCTCGTATTTACAGTTTTTTTTATCTCCTAATTACAAGGATTTTGTTTGGAAAATAATATCATCCGTGGCACTTACAGGCTTCCGTAATTATGCCTGAAGGAATTTTCAGTATTTAAAACAAATCTCGTAATTACGAGAATATTCTCGTAAATACGAGATTTTATTCTCGTTACTACGAGAATATTCTTGTAAATACGAGGATTTTGTTTGAAAAAGAATATTATCTGAGGCACTTATTGGCTTCTGTAGGCACCACTGCAAGTGATGAGGATTCTATTTCGAACAACAATCAAACCCATTTATGTGAAATCTCATTACATATTGAGTTCTTCTCTAGTGATATTCCATCATTTTTTCACTTTCATAGGCCAATTACACGCTTTGCTGACTTGTCGATTAAATTGTATGCTTTGTTGACTTGTTGACTAACCCAACATATGTATTCAAGCTCTGTTTCGTCAATATCCTTCCTTTAAATTTTTATTTTGAAATTTTCATCCCTTGTTCTTTGTTTCTGTAGTTCCGGTAAATTACTCTTATATGTATTCATATCAAAGAAGCCGACTCCCAGGTAACAGGTTTTTGTCTATCACTAGATTACACCACTCTCGGGTTTATACCAAACTGGGGCGGTTATGTAAGAAGTAGCTAAAATAAAACACCTAACGATTGTGTAACCTCACAAAATGTCATTTTAGGATGTCATAGAAGGAATGTGACATTTATGAACTCCACAAAAGTTTTTTCTATCGCATGAGTGTCAAATAAGTATTTTGGTTAAATTTAATTTGACCTAAAGGGGTAAAAATAATTGACCACGTGGGTACATCAGAGAGTGCGCAATGTGATTTAGGTACAATGAAAAGTCGAATAGAAATGGATCATTCGATTCATTCGAAACTACTGCTAGTTAAGTATGTTGTGATAGGTGTATCGTGTGCTTACTCACGCGTTAATGGTCAAGTGGTGTTATTGACGGAGACCATTGTGCTAGATGTTAGTGTTCACAACCTATGGGATGTCAGCAGTAAGCAGTAGTTTAAAGATAAGTGGTTCGAAGATAATTTGTTTTCACTGTTTTCAAGCCACTTATCTAGTGAAAATCTTGTCGGTTACAGTTCACAGACATAAGCCCAAGGGAAAGGGAATTATGAGAACAATTTTAGTGCAAGGCACGTTAAGGATTACCTGTTCTCCAATTATGGACAGCTTTTAATAACCCGAATTTGTGATATCCACATAGAAACTCAGACTAACGTTTCGACTGAACGAACAAGTTTTTGTCCAGTTTTTGGTCTTTATCTGGGGAGAAACTTTAACTAAATCTCGCCACATTTAAAGGGAGATCGTCTGACCGTAGTGCCGCATTATAAAACCTTAACCCTAATTTCAAAGGGTCTGTGGAACAATGTAAAAAAATTGGACCTCTGCCCATCAGAAACGCTCCACGCGGTTTCCCCAAACAGTTAAATAGCATTGTATATTCTAAGACGACAATACTTGGTTGCTTTTCTCTGTGAGCACACCGTAGATCAGTGCCGCCTACTGAGTATAGACTGTACCTGATATAGATTCGAATCCCCAAGTCGACGTTACGTATAAAAGGAACATTTTGCGGTGGTTGCTGAGATCGTTGGATGTTTTTTTTTCGAAGTTTCCATTACCATAAAAAGCAAACATAGAATGATGCGTCATACAAGTGGGATAATCTTGGGTATGACGTTAAACGCCAATCAAATAGATAAAGAAATCATTTTCTCTGCCCTTTCATTTAAAGGATAGGTATTTCCAAGGGACACAGTTAAGGGATACACAATCCATGTCAGTATGTCCCCTTTGCTATAGAAACCTTTTCAAGTGTTGAAAAGTGTTTTATCAAAGGTGGAATCGTAAAGTTTTAGTTATATTGACGACACACACAAGTACTTAAACAATGCTACATAACGGTCCACGTGTGATGTTATTATCTCTGGTGCCCACGAATATTAAATTGATGTATATTGTCGTATCGAATTAAACTAGCACATTAAATGTTGATCGTAAAGTACTAGTACTCAGTGTACACGGTATTCTCCCTCGTATTCGACCAATGATGGTTTAAACACGATAAAATAGTCAAGATGGTAGTGCATATTGTAAAGCTATGACATTCTGATGAGGTTTATACAGAGTGACACAGACACACAGTCAATATAGACGGACGTTTCAATAACATAATGATTCACTCAAGCCCTTTTGCCCGGAAAAACCTATCTCTTATATTAGGAAGAGCTAGGCTTTCCTTTTAATCCACAATCAGTGGATTGCTAAATAAGTTAGTTAATGTTTTATCATAAATTATTTGACATTTATGTATGTTTTTTTGTTATTCTGAAAATGAAAGCTTAAGACATCTGAAGCCGAGAAAAATGGCTTATTTGTTATACTGGCTGGCCAGTATATCAACCAGCAGACTGGTGTCCTGACCTGAGATTGACAGAGACACATAGGTAACGATCTTGTTATGAGACGTAGGATACATCACCCAGACCAATAAGCAAATTGATTACAGTATCTGTAGTTATTATGACAACTGTAGGCCCACTACTTATCCCGTTGAACATACGACTTGACGTGGCGAAAGGATAATAACACTCATTATTAAAGATATAAAAGAAAATTGATCTGTTCCAAAGTCTTGGTACATCAAATGAACCGATTCACAGGCAAATGACCTCTATCGATCACCAGATTACATCACTCACAGATTGTTACCTGGCATATACGGACTGTTATGTAATGTAGGTCTAAACCGCACACCTTAAGACTGTGTCAGGTGACAGAATGACACATTAAGATGCTTAACATCGCGCGTGCCCTATAGGCGCTTTAGAGTCTTCTTTCTGTGTCATGTATATATCATGTAGAATATTCTGTTAGAGCTGACACTTAGTCTGAGCATTTAATAAAAGGGTTGCCCATACATAACAAGACGGCTTGATAAGTCTGTCTGGGGCTATCCCACACGCTAATGAGTTGGTGACCACTACCTTTGTAATGTCAAAGTGTTTTACCGATAAGATACTACTTTGATCTCCAGGTTTTACTCTTCTCTCCAAAAGCCTTTCAGTTACGGTTCCCGGACATAAGCCAAAGGGTAATCCAATTATGTAAAGTACTATGACTACCAGTTCACAATTACAGAAATCTCATAAGCCAAA
>JAVFBZ010129587.1:0-12367 GCA_032466195.1 Katharina tunicata | reverse complement strand
AAATCTCATAAGCCAAAGGGTAATCCAATTATGTAAAGTACTATGACTACCAGTTCACAATTACAGAAATCTCATAATAACATAAATTACGTGGTTTAATTATACGTTTTTGATAACCTCAATACAACCAGTTACTTGACGTGCAATATAATGCAACCAGATCATAAGGGCACCACAACATTCCCTACATTGCAGAACGTCACGAGCTGGGTTAAAAAAAAACCTTAATATAATGATTCATGTCTTATATAGCGGCATTTGTCAAGAATCTTTTGTCAAGTCTTATCCCTTAATGCAGGCTTACATTGGACTCTACCACTTGAACGACTATGTGACTATAACATGTACTTTTGGCCGTCGCATTGCTGTAAGTTCAGTATAATGTATATGCAAGAAGTGTTTAATGTAAAAATTAATGTAATCTTGGTTCCCTGTGTCATTGTATTGCAACATAGTTACTTTATTTCTGTCCTACGACGGCTTCTACGCCCGATGTGTAAAGGCAGCCATGTACCCTTAACAACTCTGCAAATAAACACCACACCACATGACATTCACAGGGCTCAACACAGGATACCACAAGAAATTGGCCTCGCCATGTTCCTTAGCTGATAATTCTCAAATTGTCAACAGCTACAGCCACAGACAGCGTTTACACATACAAAATCAAAACATCAATAAATGAAGAATTGCTCCCATACATGACTCGAATACATGCTAGAACAGGTGTCGAACATTTATTCTCCGTGACCTCATAGATTGAGAGGTATCGGCAGATGGAAGGTTACCTGATCGGAATGTCTATCAGACCAGGTTCAGCTATACTTTAATATCACTGAGCCAAGTTTATGTGGCTTAACATTGTACAATATAACAATGAATATCAATAGCAACGTTTGGAAACTATCCCTAAAAACAATATTTTTTGAATGGGAAATTAAATTCTCAGTATAAATAATATGACCAATCTTCACTAGAAATGTGTTGGTTCCATTTAACATTAATCACACACCCGATTCCTACTTTGAAAATTTATAATTGTTATTGGATTTGTGGGTTTTTTTCTCGGGTTTTGTTAATCTGGAAATGTAAAGAATAATCCGTAAGCGTTATTTTCAATGCATTAAAAGGCTACTATTTTTCCACAGACCGATATATAATGATTTATATTCTAGAACAATGCCAGAGTATTGTAGACTATGATCAGTACATCTGAGATCCCTTGCGTTATTGTCAACTTAAATAATCCAAAGTCTTACTCTAAAACCCAGTAAATACTTATTTGCAATCGGTAATTATTGGTAACCCTTCTTTTCTAAGACAGACTAAAGTTACATTTTACTTCAAGATTATTCTGAATGTTTATTATATTTGGAGAGTTTTCATCCACGACAAACGAAGTTTCGGGTCAAACTTCATGTTTTAGAGATGCTGAACCAGTGCATTTTAATAAAGGTATATAAAAGATGGATCTAAAAAAGATTTCGATCGCGCACTCCAAAGATTGTTTTTTTTTATATATTTTTTTTTGTATGTCTTTACCGCAGTTTCTGCTTCTGTGTTGGATTTCGCAGAAGGGGAGCGCACTCTAATAGAGTATTTTTGTGTCTGATATTAATACATGACACACCATAACACTATTTCAATAATAGAAGGTTACAAACCAGTCCAGTATATAGATATTACTTATTGTAGACAGTCATGGAATTCTCAGATAAATCGCCATCACACAAATATTTGTCAGTGGATTAAAACACGCGTCTAACCGAAGATGAATGAGTACAGGTGTAGGGTTGTAAGGTGCAGTCACCTATGTAATTATCAAATTAATTCACCATCAAATCAGGAGTTTTCAGTTAAGTCTGTAATATGTTTGATAGTAAAGGAACTTATGCTTCATTCGAATCCCAAAATTAAGAGAACGGTTCTGAAATGTGAGATGCATGTGACACATTTTTAACGAGGTTGGTTGGTTTTGTACGATACCGTAGACTTCACTACGAAATTGGAGGGATACACGCTCAAACCATTGGCGTATCCGATCAGCTATAACTGTTTTAAAATTATTTGTTTACACATATAATTCCAGAATCTAGAGCGGTAAAAACAACAGCGGTTGCTTAGAGTTGAAACGTAAAGATTTTAAATGTTTTGACACACGTAATTTTTGTATTTGTTGAAATTTTGACCCAGTCAGATCTCCGTAGTCAGTATGTTCTGTCTTTTATTTGCTATTTTACCGTTCGTAAATGCTCAAGAGCGTTTAGATTCTTAGATTCTTTAGAAATTTCCAATAAATTCGCACTTTCTGTAAGTTTATATTTTCTTATTGCTGGCATTGTCAGAAATATATACCAAGATAAAAATATAGGTCTGACCGTTTAAGGTAAGGACAGCTGATTGATAGCCATTTAAATGAGGTGTCACTGAGGGTACACCATTAACCACTGATCATATTTCAATCGGTAATAAAATAGGAATAAAACTAGAGCCGTTAATGTGCCTTGCAAAGACGTAAATCCAGTCCTTAAGAAACATAAAGTAGGGTGTCTCAATAAATCACCAATACCCAGAGAGAGGATCCGAAATTTCAATGAAAAATCAGTTATTTTATAACATTAACTCTTCATTGGAGAAAAAAATTGCCAAGAAACCCAAGAGCGAAACCCTGTTTGATGAAAGCTGTTACCGGTAATTAAAGTTCAAAAGTCCTAACATGATCCATTGTCAATCAGGCTACAACAGTGGTCATTAAACATGTTGTGATGCCCCCACGAATTAGGGTAAACGGTACACAGACCGGTTTTATATCCAAAATATATCGCATCACTGGTTCATCATAAGAGGATGTTTACGTGGAGGATATCGTGTCGTTTTAACAAAGAGAAAAACTTATAAACTTAAAACCCATCGGCTCTAAGAATTTGTACATTTGCATGTAGAGTTACCATGCTATGAAACTATTATCATCCATGTATATTCTTATATTCTCATTTGTGTTCAATTTGTAGACCAGGTCAGTCCGAAGCTACCACTGACCTTTCTTGGTACCGTAGAAAAATACATGAACATTTAAGAGTGACCCAATATAGTGCGTTTATTGATTTCGTGTGTCAAGTATATTAACTTGTTAATTCATCAGAAGGATTACTTCCCTTCCTTAAATATCCGTACAAAGTTCTCTGATGTGTATTAAATAACCTGATCTGGTGCGTTATCAATCACGGTTTTCTTCAGTTTCATTTATTTGTTTGATATGGTATAAACACAGTAATATCAGTAACTCGATCACACGGTCGACCTTGGCTGCCTACAACGGGGAGGTCAAGTGGCAAATAGCTTTAACAAAAACCGCTTACAATGTTATGGGATTTCCCGTGGGATTGGGTTTCTATTTACGGCAATGTTGCGTGTGTCTCTAGTAGTTTAGCCGCTATTCCACACAGAGGCCCAGCATATAAGATGGCTAAGCCTTTGAAGCAGAGTGGGTTGTTTTGTTGTCAGAATAAAACCTAATGAACTGTCAGAACGCGACATAATAGTCTGCAAAGTCTATTGATTTAAAAGCGTCATCAAAGGTAGATTGGTCGCTGATGCCACTGATCCTCATTCTGATTTTCCGTGTGAAACTGTTAGGATGCCTTAACATCTAATAAATCCTACCCAACTCTGAAATATAATTACTGAAATAAACATTGAATTTTTCTGAATGATTTGACTGCAAAGGACAAATTCGTTGGCCGCAATCCTAAAACGTTATTACGAAAGGGTTCGAATAATATTTCTTGGACATTTATACTTAAAATATGTGACATAAAAAAGACTTCGTACAATTTCAAGTCATCTCAGATTGTTTTATTACTAACGTACTCTACTTATGTTTTCGGACTTAACTTGTAGTGTGTTTCACTACTTTGTTGATCTAAGCACACTCTTTAAAAACAAAGAAACCCATAGGTGGGGGAGGGGATGGGGTGGGCCATAGGAATTTTGATTTTGTTTGTTCTTTCCTTTAACATCCAATACAAATTTATTACATTTGACTGAAAGCTATTTGTCGCATGTTCTTTTAGTGGCGTAGTGCGCAAACGCAAGCGTTGGTAACGTTTGTGACTCCCATACAGGAGTCCCTGTAAGACTACACGGAAATGTCACGGACAGTAAATATCAAGTCGAACACACATGCAACAAGTGGCAATCATGTGCAGTGTCATTGAATATAAAAACTCTATATCTCAACATGTGATCATACGTTTGTCGATTTACTGGAACGGCGAAGTGCTTGGATTGAATCCTTTCGATCGCAACATCGCCATTGAAGCTGGAACGTGCCAATCAGCTGTTGCGCATCATTTCTACGTGCACCACAGGGCCAAAAACCATCGTTATGCGGTAATGTCAATGTTTGGTTCCATTGCTCCACCTCAAACTTTCTTTGAGCGAAAATCTCCAGCACATACCTTATTCAGTCTTTGTGGAGTATACGATCCAACTCTTGAATGGTATGATGTTTCAAAGTTGTAATTATATCAGCTTCAGAATCCAAACAGCAACCGAATAACTACTCGCTCGACAGTCCCCATACACAAAATGTTATATCAAGGCTTTAATATCAAACCTGAGATGCTCCATGTCAATACCAAAAATTTATCTAGAAACCAATTTGCAAAAGCAAATAAATAAATAAAAATAAAGTAGAAAAACTACTTTTATTTTAAGAAATACATTCCGGAATTTGTAATGGTGGCCTTGTTATATCTCCATATACCATATTTCGTTTATGAGATCAGTATACCCAAAATATATGAGATCAAGTCCACCCAAGACCTTCCGAGGGGTGGAAGAACACGTGTCTCTGCGCCAGATAGCTACGTCCGGTCTTTCATTGATCGATATGTCACTGCATGTATTAAGACGGTTGCACAGTGTCCTATGATACAACAACTTGCACGCCTTTGAGGCACTGGCGAAGCATGTGATTGAGCGACGAATCAAGGGTTTACCTCAAAGTGGTGTTGGAAAACAACGCGTCAACCGACTGCAGACAGATTTGGTGGCGGAATGGTTATGATATCGGGAGCAATATCCTACGCACATAGATCTGACTTCGTGCTGGCTGAGTTGAATCTGACAGCGATTCGGTAACTTGAGTAATTAATGCAAACCAATATGGACCAACGGATCGAGTGAGTTGTTTGAGCACAACCACACCAGGCCAAACATAGCTAGGTCACTGCATGTTGACTTTCTTCGAAACGCAAACCATTTTTTGTAGGCCTATATGGCTATTGGGTCTCTTAAAGCTATTTATCGACAAAATTGTCATTCGTTGGTGAGGTGCATTCTCCAATAGGTTGTTGTAACGAACCCCCACACATTATCCTCGATATGAGGACAAGAACACAGCAACAACATTATTGTTTCTTATTTTGGATTTCACCTCCTAAACACAGATATGCTAATTCAGAAAATAAACAAGTGCCTGGTCCAACTAAGAGAGCAAAATCTCAGAATAATAATCATGTTATCCTTAACCCAAAATAAGTAATTTTATCCTTCAAATTACTTATTTTGGGTTAAGCAGTGATATGATTTACATGTTCAAATCGTAAAATCTTTGTCTAATTAAAGAACAAGTAACAATTAAGGAAAATCTTCACGAAATTCCCGTGGTAATTTCAAGCATGATGCTGTTTGAAACAGGATTGATTCTGCAAGTTCACTGGTGGACTGACACAACTGAACTTTCTTCAGGCTTTTAACATACCAAAAGATATCGATATATCGACCTCTCGCACGACCTACCCAATTTCCTGTAAGACGGCATTATCTTAACAATTTCATGGCAGTTTTTTGGATGCAGTGCGCTAATCATAGTACGACCTTCAATTTAAAGCCTTAACAAAAAACATTGCGCCTGGAAATTAACAGTATATTATTAATCTTAACTGAGTTAAAACTCTCATTGAAATATTATTTTCGGTGAGAATATTTGTGCAGCTGTACGGTGTGAATTTGACCATTTGTTGATGTCTATGATAAATAGATGATATATACACACCTGAAGTGTACAGCTGTAGTAAATCATTTGGTAAATTAGTCTACAAAAACCTTTCATTCCAACTCTACTCCAGCTAAGTTTAAAATTTCAATCGTTGTGTGAAACTCATACATCACAACAGTGTTCCCTATGCCATTAGTGCAGGGGACTTTCAAACCCCGTCGATGTTTTGTGCAGGACAAGAGCTGTGAAACAAGTATTATTAATGTACTGAGACCCTAACCTGAAATCTCATCTTTACTTAGAAATAATCAACAAGTAGTAAAAAGAACACGTGAGGACCGCGACACCTTAAGTGGTATGATTAACTGTAAATGTTGTTATATTCGACTTAGTGCCACAGTGACCCACAGGGTTCTGATATACTGGATACCGTTACACTATTGATAGTACGCCTTGATAGACATTGGGAAAACGTCTAATTATAGGGCACGTTTATTTCTCTCTCTGTCTTTCCCTAACTCAGACGAATTTATTTTAAAAAATGACTCCTTACATGTCCACATTAAAAAATTACAGATATACCTCATTGAAGTTGCGTTTCGAAGACCATCAAATGTGATTAAGATATTTCTCACTAATTGCAGATATTTCTATGTTTTAATTGGCCTTGATTGGTCCCCTAATCGCCATGCAGTATTCCTGTCTGAACTGGATTGCAAACCAATTTTTGGGGAAATTTCATTATACAAGGACGTCAACATTATGTAAAGACACGAAATAAAATTGAAGGATGTTTTGATGATAGAAAAAATCATATTGAATAAGAGATATCCCTAATTCCCTCGATTAAGTGATATTTGTAGATGCAACTATATGGGGAAACTGAATGGCTTTTTTGACGGTAGAGAATAACAGGGGTTCTTCGGGCTCGTATAATCTCTAAAACAAATTGAATAGTTTACTTGGACGACTATGCCACTTTGGGAATCTACTTATAGCATAATTTATCTATCTAAGTATCCGAAAAGCGAAAGTTGTTGCTTGTTGGAAACGCATATTTTGGTGTATACGTTCTTTCTTACACACCTAATATTTGAATAATTAGTATTGCAGGTGGGATTTGGGGCTGTAGTTTGGCCTCTTAGTGTAAGAAATACCTTTAGAAATTTTCACGGAAAGTTTGACAACGATATTCATTCCCGTCATGTAAACACAAAAATACCATATAAACTATAGGATATTTTACAACAATATTATCTTGATCGTATTAGACAGAAACCCGTCTTTACTTTATCAGTTATCTGGACATAGGAGAACGCTAGTATTCAGAGTTGTTCAATCAACTTAACTGTCTGTAATTGGGCGGCTTGGTCTAAAAAACAAGTCAAACCGATTTGTCATCCATGAACAACCGAAGCAATCCGTTATACAGAAGAGGCTACAATTAAACATAGGTACAGCTGTCATTTCCTTTTCCACTTCTGTGACAAAAAAAAACACCCCAGCTCTGTAGTTAAAAGTATACTTCATTGCGAGAATGCGTCAAGTCATATTATCTCTACTTACTTACAATATGGCATTCCATCATGTAAAAGACCAAGGGGACACGTCCTTGCTACATTATGTATATTTAAGAGCATTTAATGGATCTCAATGGAATACACAGCATGACTATTGTCTGCTTTAAAACAGTTGTGTTGATTGATATACGTGCTATATGTTTAATAATGTTTGGGAATGTGAAATGACATTTTTTTAGATGAAGCGTAAACAAGGGTATAATTCATTATGTTTTTCGCATCTTGTTATGCAAATATACCAAACAGTGAGGTAAAAATTCCGGACAGTTAGGTATTCGGGTGGTATTGCGTGATGGATGCTATAACAGTTTACATCCACAAATCTCAGTTCTACATTTATATCATGATAACATCTGGCATGACAGATTCGTTACAAAAGTAAACTGGCACATGTAAGTTAAGAGTTGGTTACACCCATATTTCAAGGTAAATAAATTATAAGGATTGGCATGGCTTGGAATTCAAGTACTCCTCCATTGCCCCAGCTCCATTGGCGCTTATATAGCCACGTATACACCACCAATGTGCACTATGACAGCGAACTGACTGTAATATCAAAACGTCCTTAGTTAGTTAGTTCATTTTTTTGATTGGCGGCTCCATTCAGGGAATGATGTGCGCCATGTAATCGCTTACGTCAAAACGTCCTTAAAATAAATAAATATATAACAGAGCTTGGCGAAATTAACTCATAAAGATATACATAACCCACTACGTTAGTTGATAAAGCCACCTGTACGACCCATGAAAATGTCAGTGAAGAGATAAGGGTTTTACTATTAGTGTGTGTCGTGCGGTGGGTTAAGGGAAACATAATCCTATCTTAGTCAATATAGATAACATGTCCGGCAATATAACTACCCTGATCTCTGTCTATTGTTATTTGAGCTCTTATATACGTTGGATGTCAAACTATAGCTGATGACTTTCGATGACCCTGTGAAATTTCTCAGGTTTTATTTCAAACTGGCTAATTGCAGCGTGTAACAGAAACTTTCACCAATTATATAACTCCGACTTATACTTGTTCAAAATAGTTACCGAACAAATCGATGGAAGTCGTGAATTTGTAACAATTTGTTATTCCCCCGTGTTGCCGTTCTTGTTGTTTATGTATTACAACTTGAACCTTTTGTGCCGCTTAGAATGTTGAGGTCAGGTTGCATAATAAACGATCGAGTCTATGATGTAATTGTTATTTAAAGAGACACAGTTGGATACCTTAACTGTACCACACTGTCAGTCTGTCGCTACATATACTTATGAGAGAATTAAAACGCTCAGTCATCTTTGTACTCCAATAAAATGTACCAATCGCTGCAGAAGGTAGACTGAATGGTTTAATTGAGTTCAACTTTAACTGGTATATTCAAAGTGATATTTTACAAGTTTCAGTTTTTCGATCGCCTATTTTCGCGTCGTACTCTCTCAGGTAAGAGACACTCCAGGTCGAATTTTTGGGATGTCTCACATACTATATTTGTACACCTCCTGTTAGTCCTGTACTCGTTTTGACCATTGCCGTTGTGTGTTACCAGTGAATCTTTCCACATTATATGAGTAATTTTAGATAATAATAAAAGATCACACTCAGTTTAAACAATCCTACTAACTGTAGAATGTACAATAGCGGTTTGTCCACTGGCTTTAGAGATCAGGTAAATGTCAAAGTATAAGGCGTTAAATAAACAATCGGCAGCTAAACGTTTTCGAAGAATAAGCTCCTTTTATTTCTGCTGCTTTCACCAAGGCTATCAAAGCGAATAGACCCTGAAATGATATCGACATTAAAGAGGAGATTTACTTTAAAAGTGTTTTATCAAAGGTGAAATTAAAATGCTTTACTTGTATTGATGCTTTCTCATTGGACAAAGGCTAAGTCAGATATACGTATTTCTAACGTGTGTGAGAACTGTATTTATCGTCCCTTCAACTCGGCTCCTCATGTTATAAGAATCAATGGCAGACAAACAAGAACAAATAAACCCCATCAAATTATATTTAGATCGAGTAAATTCAATATTGAATACGGGCTCCGAGCTAAAGGTACAGAAAATATACTTTGTGTCTTATCGTGTATTGTAAAAATGGACACTTGGTATTTCCAACCAAGTTTTTAGATGGGTACGTTTTGGGTATTTTGACATTGATGGTTGACAGCGTCGTCCGGGTGGTTTGCTTTAATCACTTCTCTGTCACACTGTTATAGACTTATAGAGTCATTTATTCACGAGCTGGAAACCAAAAAGTTAATTAATTGCCAAAATCGGATTTGCATTGAGTATTTCACTATCAGCATTCAATATTATACATTCAACACATACGATGGTTAAAAAAACTGTCTTCAAATGCGATAGGACAAAATTGGACAATATAATAGGCTTATACACGAGTTCGAGTTTATTTGGTAATGGTCTAGTGTCTCATTGTTGTTGTTTTTAACACTTCCGGTACATTTACTCCTGTGCGAAATTCTCTTGCATCAATGAAGTCGACTCCCTGGTAAATGTGCCATATTGATCACCGGATTACCTTACCTGCCTCACTCACCTGACTTCTAAGAACTGTTATGTAATGAAGATCTCAAAAACACACCTCAAGATTGTGCCACGTAACAAAATGACACACTAAGTCGCTATGCTAGGCGAGTGGCTAGTAACAGTTTACTGACTCAGAACTAATCTGTCTTTTTATGAATCATGTCGACTCACTTTTACCCATAATAGATAAAGTTTATGGATAGATCGTAATCTGGATTTGTCCTGGGTAACCTGCTGGTATATCAAGAAAGGTTAATAACAGTTTAATTGAATGTTACATTAAGCACATGTGACCATGTACAAAGGCATGGAGAGAGTGTGAAAACACGTGGTACTGCAATCAAATGTTCTTCCCGCAGTTAACTAGGGCTCTCGGGTTATACAAAAACGGATATACTGTATGTCAGATATTTTAAACATAGAATTCTGTCATTTGGGTAACATTTCAGCTGTTGTCAAGCTGTATTGACCACGCAACTGTGACACGTTATTCTTATCCAGTACAATGATATATAAATAGTATATAAATGATATATAAACGGTATATAACTGATATATAAACTGTAGCTTTCAAGAACTATGGTATCTTAATGGTGAGTTCCACGGAGTCGTCTAACTTCATCAGCCATTAGGCAATATGAGACTCTTAATTGTTTTGCTAACATAACAGTTACATTTTACTTCACGTTTTTGTGTACATATTTATTACGGTCAGACATTAAGATATACGTGACAAAAAACACACACCCGTGATATTTTAAAGTGATACGTGTTGTCCACACTAGATCGCAACGATTAAATAATTTGTATCATTTATTAACATGATCACACAAGGCTATAGTTCAATACAATACAAAGGAGTTGCTGGTGTATATTGTTTGTGATCAGGTCTGAGTTACTGGAAGTTTCGGGTTAATCTTGACTCTAATTGGTACTTCATCAGAAACCCCCTAAATAACACGCAAATGCCCATGGAGCAAGGCTGAGCAGCTTACTATAGTCCCAGATCGACTTTATATAGGCCTACAGAACTTTAAGAAAAGTTACTACCAAAGCAAGATCTTTGGTTGTACAAATACCGTTCTTTGATCGTGATCGCTGTAAAACATTTTAAAGCTATACAGGTAATAACAATCTTCATCTTCTCTGAAAGCTGGGTCTGTGCGCTAGGTCTTGAATATGAACGCCAAGTTTATACATGCAAGTTAGCTCTAATGCAGGCATTGTTTGCAATGACACGTTATTCCCCCACTTCCTTTTCTCTTAGATTGCTGCATAACGAAGGTGACAACATCAAACAGAATGGTGACACGTATTATAGCTACAGTTTGTAATACCGAAGGTGACAACATCAGACAGAACTGTGACACTTATCATAACTACAGTATGTAATGCCGAAGGTGACAATATCAAACAAAACGGTGACACATATTATAGCTACATTATGTTATAC
Source organism: Katharina tunicata (assembly GCA_032466195.1). NCBI lineage: Eukaryota > Metazoa > Mollusca > Polyplacophora > Chitonida > Mopaliidae > Katharina > Katharina tunicata. Next base: position 790 of record JAVFBZ010129587.1, on the reverse strand, counting down.
CGAAGGTGAAAACATCCAACAGAACGGTGAAACTTATTATATCTACAGTATGTAATACCGGCTGTGACAACATCAAGCAGAACGGTGACACTTATTATAACTAGAGTATGTAATACCGAATGTGACAATATCAAACAGAACTGTGACACTTATTATAGCTACAGTATGTAATACCGAAGGTGAAAACATCCAACAGAACGGCGACACTTATTATAGCTACAGTATGTAATACCGAAGGTGACAATATCAAACAAAACGGTGACACTTATTATATCTACAGTATGTAATGCCGAAGGTGACAATATCAAACAAAACGGTGACACATATTATAGCTACATTATGTAATACCGAAGGTGAAAACATCCAACAGAACGGTGACACTTATTATATCTACAGTATGTAATACCGAAGGTGACAATATCAAACAGAACTGTGACACTTATTATAGCTACAGTATGTAATACCGAAGGTGACAATATCAAACAGAACTGTGACACTTATTATAGCTACAGTATGTAATGCCGAAGGTGACAACATCAGACAGAACGGTGACACTTATCATAAATAACTACAGTATGTAATACCGAAGGTGAAAACATCCAACAGAACGGTGACACTTATTATAACTACAGTATGTAATACCGAAGGTGACAACATCAAACAGAATGGTGACACTTATTATAACTAAAGTATGTAATGCCGAAGGTGACAATATCAAACAGAATAGTGACACGTATTATAGCTACAGTATGTAATACCGAAGGTGACAACATCAAACAGAATGGTGACA
>JAVFBZ010129480.1:8308-24024 GCA_032466195.1 Katharina tunicata | reverse complement strand
CAATTACGGTGGTTTTCACCCCCCCCCCCCCCCCCCCCCCCGCGACAGTATTGGGTCATTTGATTTGCTTACCTCATTAAGTTGTCATGTCATTGTATTAGAACAGTGACAATAATTGTAGCGTAAACCCCTAGCAAACAAAATAACGACTGATTCTGGTACAAATCATCAACCCTAATAATAATCAGTTGAAAAACTATTTCAGTGGGTTGTGTGTCACACCTTAGCAGAACCTCAAAAAGAGAGGGGGGAATTACATAGGCTTTTAGAAAAGCTCAAGTTTCATCTTTTCATTTCTTATCATTTACAACATGTTCATTTATTTGTTTACACTTGTGAAGAGATTAACTTACTTTATACTTAACAAGGAAGTAACCTTTATTTTAAGTATCTATATGAATCAGTTACAGTGTAAATATATATCATAAATGTAAATAGATCTGTGTTATCCGTCACTGTCACGAGATTTCAATAGGTCCTCGCATTATTGTGGATTGCAATCATTTGTGTTGAAAGTCTTGAGAATGGAACTCTTATTCTGGATTATTCTAAGGTATTTTGCAGTAAAGCGTATTTTCAAGGGACCCTAGCGTTCCAGAGAACTCAGCATTGTAAACCTTATTATTATTACGTTATTTAATTTTAATAGTTTGCCAAAAAACTGTAGACAGCACATTGTGGCTCTGTTGTAAATGTCTTTGCAGTAATATAGGACTCATACACAATCATAAAATTGTGGGGTAAACTGTCTGAGGATTTATCTGGGTTAGCAGAAAACACAGAATATTTCTGAGGATTTATCTGGGTTAGCAGAAAACACAGAATATAAACATTCAAAGGACCCTTGATATAATTCAGTAATAACAGGTGTAAAAATGTTATGTGCTAGAGCCGAGGTCACTTTACTTTCATTTTCAGCACTCCTGTCTATAAATGACTTTATAAATCAGATACACTTATTCGTGAAGAAAATTAATATTTTCTTAGATGAAAAAAATACTGTACACTTTTTCTTGTTATTTAAATATCTTTTTTTTTTTATCTCATTTCAGCCCCGGCAAAGCCCAAGTTTTTGGAGCGCCTGATTAATGGTGTCTCTCGACCACGCTTGACAAAGAATGGGAAGAGCTGCAGTGATGAAAGCGGGGGTTGTTTGCGACTTCCGTCTTGTGACTGTGATGGCGATTGTACTGATGACAGTAAAGGGAATGTAGTGTGCGCAAGACAACCATGTCATAACACAAGTGGCAAACATCAAACTAAATGCATAGGTCCATGCTGTTCTTCATCTCTTGGTGGCCGCTCTTCTGCTAAAGGAGGTAATAAACGCTCACTGAAGTGGCACCAACAGCAGACGGTGTGCCTCTCAACTGAAGCGGATTGTGAATGTAGCCGACCTAATTCTCCCTCATCTGATTATGAAAATGAGGCTGTCAACAATTTATGCTTAAGAGTCGGTGATACATTTGAAACAAGATCAGCCCCATCATCCCCAAATTGTAAGAGCAAAGTGAGGCACTATGCCGAATCGATAAATACTGCGAGTCCAAATAAACGCTCAATAAATCGCAGAGTTGAACTGCTGAAAAGACTGCCTCAACGTAACGCTTATTTAAGAGATCAAAAATTTGCAAATACAATCATGGCGAAAGGTTATGTTAAAGCTATGATTGAAATGATCAACCATACAGACGACAAAGAACCAGAGACTAAAGAGCCGCCTGAAATACGGACTCAAACTCAACCAAGAGAAGAAGAAAAAACAAAAAGTATTACAATCTCTCCCTTCTGGAACTCTAACAGTTTTGTGAAACAAATTCAGAGTAATTCATCCGCCAAACAAGAGTTATCTCCCCATGGTGTTAAGACTTTTGATAGCAGTAGCGAAAATGGACATGATAATGACACAGGATTTAACTCAGCCACTGAAAGTCACATGGACGACACAAGTATATCATCTAAACGAGAATCAGGGGAGAGAAGTGATGCAGAATGTTGTTATCTACTCGGTGCTAACGGTGTTCCTCAGAGCCCTGCGGAAATATTTGATAATAGCTGGTCAGACTCTGAGAATATTTTTGAAAGTGACTTCAGCGAAGACAGTGACAGTGAGGAAAAACAGCCACCCAAACCGGCAGCCATACCTTTGAAACAGGTAGGTAGATTTTCGTGTTAACTTTTTAGTGGAATCTTATAGTTATAGTTCACATATATTGTAATGCCGAAAACTATAACTTTATTTTGACTAAATTTTTCAGCATTTATTATGCCATCAGGAGATAATGACAAATATTATTATAGGCACATAGTGTACTAAGTAAACATAAAAGTATAAATAAAATAAAAATATTTAAGATAAACATAAACAGAAACAGACTGTGGTTGTTCAAACAAAATGGGGGTTGGTGCAAGTGGCTGTAAAGGATAAGGAAAACAGAGTTCATGAATAAGAATTGGCCTCTGTCTGCGACTTGATAAGGCTTCCTTTAATAATAGATCAGTTATCTGAATTCTTCAGTGGAACATGCTTATGGTTACAGTGAAATCTTCTGACACATGTTTAGGAAGAAATAACAAAGCTATAATCTTAGGTAAGAAAAATTCTCAAAACCATTTATTTCTGAAATCCAAATTCAGTGGAGTAGGGCTTAGAGCTGAACAAATTATGAATTTACCTGTATTTAATTTGCCAATAATCAATATCATCTTTTAAATCTACATTTTAGAATACACTTTTGTTAGAATTGACTCTCAAAAGCTTGCAAACCTAAGATCCTAGTTTGATATTATTTCCTGGATGACATCATGGTTTTGAGAGATTCTAGTCCAATAAGAAGGCCCTATTCAGAGGTCAAAGTTCAAAATGACGATAATTGATTCTATGTACCTCAGAATTTGGTGCAATGATGTGGTTCAGTTGGTTGAGCGTTGGACTGCTGACTCCCCTTCACTGTAGCCTATAAGGCTCATATCCCTGTGTTGATGTTAGGTATACGAGGGATGTTCCCTGTGGCTGCGTAGATTGCAAGGTGGTTTTTACAAGGTTTCTTCTCAGTTTTTAATCATAAACCGACAACGCAATTCGTCATATAAGTGAAATAACCTCAAGTCAAATAAATAAATTAAATAAATCTCTCAATGTTTTACAGATCTAAGATTTTCGATTAATTGTCCAATTTGGGGCGGATACAGCTGTGAACATAATTTGAATAATGATCCTTTTCTATGATTTATCTATAGGCCTACCATGTAACAAATCTGACTAACAATGACTTCAAAGTGACCCTCTGTGCTATTTTAGAAATGAGCTATTTTCTGTGTATATTTCCCTAAAAGGTTAACATTTAAGGATAATGTTTTAGTTAATGAGTTCAGGGGTGTTTGTTTTAGAGAACTTGTGTAAACTGTGGACTGGATAGGCCAGTGGTAAGCAGTTCAGCTATTGGTAGTAAACTTTAGTACAAACACAACCAAATGAATCATAAAGAACGATTTCATTGATCATAAATAAAGGACAAACATAAATTCTTGACATCTATTCAGCTACATGTACACTATACCAGAAAATAGAAACCCATCTATTGCCAATCAAAATCCTCTATAAATTTGACATCTTTTTCTTGCTATTGAATATTGTTATTCGAAATTTTTATTTCTTTCTTCCTCAAAATGCTAATTATTTAACAACTTGACTCCATCCAGGTAAAGTAACGAAGATTTTTCTTTGTATGAAACAAGGTAGTGCTTATTCTTAGTCTTAAAATATATGTAGTTAGTACTATATATTAGTTGAAAACTATATATTTTTATATATTTTACTCTGAGAATTTATCTAGAACATGTGATGATATAACGGTTTTAATTAGTCGATATCCCTATGCCAGTGTTATTACTCTTCACAAAACTATATATTTTACATTATTAAACATAAATTCTTATTGTCGCAATAATTGACAAAGAAGAATTCCACATATTTTAATCTAACAGTACAGCTGTAAGTTAAGAAAAAGAAAAGTACATACCTGTACATGTATATGCCCTAAGGCAATTTTAAAGCATTTCTATTTTAATCATTAAACAATCATATGTTGTGTTTTTAATTTGAAAACAAGGATAAAGCTCTGTATGACTCAGTACTGGAATAACGAGGCTGAATTAGACAGTTCTCATTTGTTAATAAAAGTGATGCTATGAGTAATGACTTAAACAACTAAAGAATCCCAGTACGAAGAGAATAATGCTTTTATTATAAAATCACAAAATTACAAAACGAGGGTTTTAAATTGACAGCATGTTGTTGGCTGAAGCATCCTGTGGTGCTCTATGAGCTAAAGGGCATCAGGAAAGTATTTCATCCTGTTAACGTCTTCTGGTAACAGCTGATTTTTCAGTGTCGTTATTGGGTGGTTTCATTCACCCATTGGGCTGGCAGGACATCATATGAGTGAAATAACCTTAAAGTACGGCGTAAAATCCCAATCAAGCAAACAAACAAACAAATCTAAATTTACATATATTTGCAAAACATAAAGGTCCCGCAACATATGTGAACATTTCAAGTCCTGCATTAAACAGAATTTCATTTTTACAAGGTAAAAATATGGTGCGTGATTAATTCATTATGAGGGTATTGATACATTTACAATATTTTTGTCTAACAAATGAGAAACAAAATCCTTAGTATAAGGTTAGTGATGATACTGCACTTTGTGTATTTAATGTATAGGGGTTGATTTAATTGATAAGTGTTTAATGCCGTGCTCAAGGGTATTTCACTTATATCATTTGGCGGCGATGTTTCCAACAGTAGGTAGAGACACTAACACAACAAAATAATGTGTAGTCACTTAAATTGTTAGCTCTATTGGAAAGATAATGTTGCTCCAGACATAAGTACCACAGCTTCAACGTTAAGTCTACATGTTTGACTGATATGACTGAAACCAGTATAGTTATTGAAGCATAGTCTTAGCCAGAGTCATGTGAGACCCCTATTTCAATAATATTTAACATGGGAAAGATAGGGAAATGGTCAAATGAGACACCCTGTATCTGTGAAAATAATGATTTGAGACACCCTCTTTTTATTTCTGGCTAATACTATGGATAATTCAAGTGTAGAAATCTAACACAAAGCTGCCACTCTCCTTATCCCTGTATTTACATGTAGGAGGAAGTGTGGGAGGATGAAACAATAGGCTAATGTCTTTAACCCTTGGGCTAATCTTCTACGCGCCATGAAGTCATCTGCTTAATGAACCGGGGCACTGTTTCATAAGGGTAGATAACACAGAGGGACAGAGCAAACCTAACTGCCAACACACTTGTATACTGAATTTACTGTATTTTCATGGTTATTACTACGTTCTTAATAGATTTCTGGATATCTCTGTTATTTAGTTTCCTGTGAACAAATTAGTTCAGGTTGAAAAACAAAATATTGACAAATTATTAGATCCAAATTTTTTTCTTTTCATAAGAAAAATATTTCTAAAGAACCATTAACAAGCTTTATCAGAAGATCAACCTTGGTACTAAAATGGTACCTTGCTTCTTTATCCTCCGAGTCAGGCGTGAGTGGGCGGGTGCCTCCTGTGCCCTGATGCTCTCTGAGCAAAGGAGCATCTAGAGGCTGATTTGTTTTAATGTCATGCTATTTAATTTATGTACATATAAATGTTTTGTGGTTTCTTTTGTGTTTCCGGCGTCGCTTCCTTCATCCATTGGGCAAGCACCACCTCATATGAATGAAATAACCTAAAGTACAGCTAAAAACGTTATCAATCAATCAACCCTGTCCTCAGGTAGATTTCTCAAAGTTAATCTCAGGTATCATTAAAACAGTGCGTATACATGTATGATCAGCCTACAGGTGAAATATTAATACTAAAACGAAATTGATCATATATCTTGGTAATTGGATTATCTAGTCTGGTGTGTTATTAACATTCCAGCTCTACAGTGTTTAAATTTTAACGTAATTAAAGGTATTTGGTAGTCAGTCATGCGATGAACAGATTTCTCTATACGATAATGTTATTTTTTGTACTGATTTAGGTACAAGTACTTGCATGGCCTTTCAAGATTTTAAGTGATGTATAGTAGATAGATTTACATGTAGACGTATAGCTCTAATTCATTTATTGAGCATGCATGTGACATTTGGACGTTAGGTATTTGTTAGTATAACAGTTGCCACGTTCCTGACCTGGGCTGCTCCTGTGCGAGGACATGAGGGTGTTACGCATTTTGGGTCACAACATGTAATTATCTACTCGGCAGGAATTGTGGTTTATGAACATTATTTGCCACTGTGTAATTAGGACAAATTTGTCTATTCAGTCTGGCTATTGTCCTGTGCCCTATGATGTGACATTTATTTGTTCATTCATTAAATATCATTGTGCAGATCCATAGGTTACAAATACTGGCTGATATCTCACTTGTATACATGTACATGTGCACAGAGACTCAGGCAGTTGGTTTGCAAGGATTTTGAGAAATATTGTTCTCTCAAGTTATCTTTTTATTGATGCAAATTTTTGATACATACGTGTTCAGCGTGTGTTTGTAAGAAGAAAAAAAAGGTGCACTTTCAAAGGATCTATCTTGTGAAATGAAATTATGCCTGGATTATACTTCCTTAAATATTATCTGACGAGTGCTTAATTTGTGAATTATTGAGTAAATTTGACAACTCATATGAGGTAGCACATCTGTAACTAAAGACAGGTTATGGTCTGTGTGATTGTGTGAAGGTTTGATCTTCCCATTTTTAATTAATCTTTTGTGTTGTTGTTGCTCATTCTCATCACTTTCTTGTTAGGTGTTTGTGTTCATGTTTCATTAGTGACAAGTAAATTGAGCAGAATTCACATTCTATTTCAACACCAACATTTTACCACGTACGTACGTAGGTAAATTCTATGTATTTTCACAGTAGGAGGGTTTTTGTTTACACAGTCAGGTATCTACATCTTTCTCACTACTGAACTGTGAACTGTTTGCATTGTTTAAATGTTTCAGCTGCTAAAACAGAGGAAAAACCTTTTTTGTAACCGTTTCAGATGTTGAATTTGATTCGTTGTCTGAAGTTTTCTGTAACATCTCTGACCTTGAACATGATTAACATAATCAGCTTTATCTTTCCTTAGTCCGGTTTCATAGAGTGGAATGAAAATAACTGTAATTTGCATTTAAGTACAAATACAGCACTTATTTATTGCAATTTAGGTTTTTGTCCATTATTTAAACTACAATCAATAATCGTCTCATCTGGCTTCAGTGTTCTAGTCATACATGTAGTAATATAGTTTAGACTGTGTGTGATAGTTTGCATACTGAGCGTGTGCGTTGTCCTACACTGGAGCAGATAACCAATCAATATCTGTGTCCTGTGACGACCTTGATTACTCATGGCTCAACGTCTGTCTCGTTACCAAGGCTTCTGCTTCCAGACGGAATTGGTCGCAGACATCTCCAGGATTTGGTTAAAAGCTGTGGAACATTCAGTGAAGACTCTCCACTTTATAGACACAGTTTTCACCGGATTTTATCTTTACAATGTATCCTCATAATTAATTCAGGACTTGCCATTGGTGTTGTTGTTGTTCAATGTCCTCTTGGTTCTAGTTCTATTTGGCAGGTTTAAGACAGTGAACGTTTTAGCTGACTCAGTCTCAGACTGGATGTTAGCGTTACAATGTATCCTCATAATTAATGTGTGACTCGATCTACATTAGTGTTGTTGTTGTTATTCAATGTCCTCTTGATTTTCACTGTGACAGGTTTAAGACATTGAGCATTTCAGCTGACTCGCACAATTCTGTTGGCTATAGATTATGTTGGCAGTGTATCAGTTGTCTTTCCTGTCATTTCTGACAAGTAGCTTTCAAGATGGCCCTCCTATTCCGTACTTGTTATGTAGATGTTCCTCCATAGAAACACAAAATGGAAGGGATATTGTTCTGGTAAAAACCCTGGTAAGATGAGCTTGAGTTACAAACAATTGTGTAAATGTGCCGGGATTAAATCTATTGTACATGTGTAAAAACTGACAATTTATTGTGTCCTTATAAGCATTGAGCTGTTCACTTTGTTCGTGAAATCACAGTGGAAGAATGAGTATGAATTAAAAAGTGTAACACTATCCTGAATAGATCATTATGCAACTTGATTTAGGTGTGTGCTCAGGGTTGGAGAACTGTGAACGTGGAACCTAAAATATCGTGCAACCATATGACAATAGTTCCAGTGAAATCCCATATCTAGGGGTAGGAATTTTAAGAATAATGTTCATGAATGTGACTTTTGAATGGTTTGGAGAGAAAGTTATGAATTATTTATGTTGTGTTCGTGGTTGTGTTGTTAGAAATTTTACGATTTCATTTTGTCCAGGGGTGTACATGTTTTCGGAGGGCCAATCGGTAGGCCCTACAGATATACATGTCTAGTCAGGACCATTATAGTCAGGACCAATCATAAGCAACCAGCAATGCACATGACGCTTGTCTTGAAGAGTCTATTCCAGGAACCCTTTGGCTTTGCCTTTAAAAGTTTTAAAATGTTCCATTTGTTACCGCCTACATTTTTTTAATTTTTTTATTAACAGGATAGGCCATTATTGTTTCTAAATAGAACAGGATTCGTCTTGTATCAATTGGTGACCTACATGTTCTTTTGAAAGTAAGACTATAATTTTAAATGCGCCTTTCAAAACTCCTTGTAGGTTGACTGTGGATCTGCATTGCTGTTATATTAAGCAGGAAGTCGTTCTATTCACTAACCTAGTGTTTCTGTTTAAATATTGCTTTGTGGGGTATCATGTTCAACCTGTGTTTTATGATAGCAAGCTATGTCAAGTATTAGATGTTTATATGGTCGGATTTATAACTCTGACAATATATTAACTGCTGCACTGGTAACACCTTTTATTCACAGGTGTTCTGTGTTCTGATAGTGTTTTAACATACATGCATATCAGTTTGTTGCAATTTTCTATCTTTTAGGATTTATTTTAGTTATATAATTGTTTGTTTGTTTACTTATTTTCCGGGTAAGAAATTATATCTCATTCATTCTGATGGAGAATTAGGGATTCAATCTTGATTTTGATAATCTAGATGATTGATTATCGCTTTCTGAATTAATCCGACTCTGAGAGTTTCAGTATGGTTGTTTTTGTGTTGACTTCAATGTACGGTCATTAAAGGGAAAACTTTCGTTCTAATGTAACACCTTTGTGGTTTAACTACTCCAGGTATTATAACCCTGAATTAGGTGATACAGTTACTGTATACATGAAGGTTGTTAGTTTTGGCAGGGATGTTTTGACAGTAAGACAGGTAAGGGGGTAATGTGATGATACACACTGTCTCTACAACTTCTCCGATTCCTACAGACCTGTATCAAACACACTGATTGAGGCAGCAGATGTGGGGAATGTGGCAGCTGAACTCAATTGACCTATTAACTCCTGTTTGTAAGTCTTAAAAAGAACACAAACTTTGCCAAATATCAAGCAGAAATTGTTAGAAAACTGTACTTCAAACATTTTCATAATATTAAACAGTGTAAAACAGGCAATAAGGAGATGAATTCCAATATTTGGAAAAGTACCTAGATATTAAAATTGACAAGAATGCTACTATATTTTGTCAAGAGTAATCACACTGGCACAGGGATATCGACTAATTAAAGTTGATAAATGATCTCATGTTCTAGATCAATTCTCAGAGACAAGTTTCTAGATAGACCTGAATCTCGAGTTGTTCTGGATAACCTAAAGGCGCATCTACTATAGATATAGAATCAGATTTGCATGAACAAATCTGCTTATGACTGAATTTGAAATACACAATTGAATAGGGCCTTTAAGTAAATGAACAAAGCTTATATTTAGGTCTACTCAAATAATCGATCACTTACTTTATAGTAAGGAATAGGGATATATAATAAATTAACAAGAAATATATTGAATATAAATGCTCGGTTCTCCAAATAGTATTTCGACTTAGATAGTTAGGATGTTTACTCCAGTACTGTAGTACATGTAGATGTTAGGTAAAGAATTGTTGGTTAGAATTGTAGTGTAGGGGAACGTCTCAGATGTATGAAGTCACACATGTGGTTGTCTTTGTAGGATGCTGTTTTCCTGTCTGTGCTCTCTTACTACAGTATATCTGGTACTCACATGTGTCCGGCATCAATCATTGGATACTGGCTTATTGTATTCAGACTCCTTTATGGGTCCAGTCCCTTATTTCTCCTGGTGTATTATTTCTCACTACAGTGTCTCACACCTAATCAGTAATTTTAGTCTCTTATTAAGCTGTTATCTGGCATATGGGGAGATTTCTCTGGATTTGTCTGTGTTTTAAATTGACTGGTGGTGTTGTTGTTGATTACCCACAACTCTGTGGTACCTATGGTGGGTGGAATACATACAATTAAAGATGGCCTTTGGAATTCTTTTCATGATACATCAACTTAGAGTGGAATTCAGGAGCAAGGTTAGATTATCATTAACTATGCCTGGTAAAAGGGTAGAGTTTATCTAATGTCTACTGTCTGACAGCTTTATATGCAAAGCATTCATCAGTTTCAATTGTAACGCTTATCTGTAAGTGTTCTTTAAGGTTTATTTGTTCGAGAAGCGTTTTGAAGTTCCTTAAGGGTTTAATTGATTTAATACCAATATATTTACCAATATATTATGATGATTTGTGTGTGTTCTTTACTTGATGTCAGGAAAGGGCTTGTGTTTTGTGAAATTATTCATGACCTGCTGTTTTACATTTTAACATGGATGGAACTGTTATTTTTAAATATAAGCTACTCTATTTTCTTGGCCCTTGGTTTTCAGAATCACATTGAATTGGCTAATGATTGCTTGCGAATCAATGCAATCAGGCACTTGTCTCACAGTGAAGATTCTTTGCTTTCTGACACAAATTTGCAAATCATTTAATTCCAAATATAAAAAATGAAGGCTGTCTTTATAATGATGGCTGCCTTTGCCAGTTTCCATGGTTACAGAGTCAGTTACATTAAATTGAATCATGACATATGTTTGAAGTGGAATATCTTTTAAAGGTCAAACGGTTTAGCATTTTGTGACGTTCTTACAATGTGTAAAATGTGCCACCTCTTCATGTTTGTTGTCTTGAAGCCGGAGGCTTAATAACACCCAACTGTTGAGACACAGCGGTAGCCATGGAAACATGGTGGTTGAGATAGACACTTTTTCACTGAAGCTCTTCTGTTCTTTTTAAGTAGGAGGGAGAAAGTCAGTTTAAAGACTTAATGGTTTTTATCTCCTACAAGCAGTTGGTAGTTGTGTCAATACGATTTTGTTTCTTCTCAACTACCCTGAATCACCCTTCTGTGTTTAAAGAATGTAGCTTCATTAGCCACCTCTTTGGCTAGTTTAATATACTTCTCTGATGTACCTTACCTACATGTACTGTACAATTTCAGTAGATGTGAACCTATAAAGACTAGAATCGTTTTTCACACACAGACTGAATGTTGTGTAAAAAGATAGGTCATAACAGAACATTTACTGCATCAGGATGTTCTGTTTTGTTTGAAAAGTAGTACAGCAGTGTAGAATCCAGACTGCCAGACGTACATGTATTGAATTTGCTTTGAGTTGACTCAATGTAATATGGGCCTAGGTATTTAAACTGATAGGCTGACTGGTAAACCAACCTGTATTCACTGTGAATGGCTGAATTCAGTTATTGGGTGTCTTTTTAACTTTTTACACAGTATATATCTCACTGTGGGGTTTTATCTGAGGAACAGATACCTAAACTCAATATCCATAGGCTGTTTTATGACTTTACTAAATAAGAAGTGAAGAGTGTTGATATCTCTTCAATTGTCAATATGGACAGACTTTTGTTTTGTGATAAAAGGATTGACATTGGATATTGTCGATCTCAAATTCTATGAGAGCTGAAATAAATGGAGTGTTAAAATGTAGTATACTGCTACGCTTAATAACTAAGTCTGTGAAACTTAATCTGACAGGATACTGGATGTAGACTCTATAATGGATAGTGCTCGTGTCTTACTGTGGTCTTCAATCTTCGTATTTTACTTGGCCTGGTTATTTTCTTGGTCACCCTTCTCTTGGCCCGTGGTTGTGGCCATCTTGGTTGGTGGTGTGTCTTTAATGTCAATACTCGGATCAGAAGGCGAAGATAAAACGGAAAAGACAGCCATTAAAAAGGTACATCAACTTCCTGGGTTATAAGGAATCGCTCTGATTATCTGCCTGTTTAGATTTTAGAATAGTCTTATTAAAATCAAACCAATAATGTTCAATGTTCAGGTGTCTAAAGGTAAAAAAAAAATTTCAAAACCAAATTGTTGAAATATAGGCTTAGAAACGGTGATAATTCTGGTGATTTTATCCTAGGATAAATTGAGCAAAAACTTCTATATATTTTAAAGCTTATCCTGCAACCAGAAAATGTTTGTACAGAAGACTTGGTTTGTTTGCCCTATGTGTAATAATGTCAAACTGGTTGCCCAGTAACTGAAGTATTCACACATTTAGTATTAATGTTCAAGCCAGTACGTTTTTAAAAATGACTTTTTTGTATGTGTTTTATTCAAAACTACAAAAGATTTTCTAGCGGGGCACAAAATTCAAGTTTATACGTTATCAGTAGAGTTATGTCATTTTTGTCAGCAATAATGATTTACATGAAACCAAAGTGTGTTTATGTCTGTTATTAGGGATTGGGAGGGTATTTAGGCTGTTGTTTTGTTATTTGAGGAACTCTCAGCAGCTTTATTTTAATTTCTCTGTTTTCAAACATTAAACTCTTGTAAGTTTTTCAAAAAATACAGACAGAAACGCTTGTACACCCCGACTGGGTGAAAAAAACAACCTTTAGTATTTCAAAGGGTCATCAATCTAAAGTGCAGAAACTTACTTACAAGTACGACCTTATAAAATCTTTAAGAAAGACACAATTGAACAGTAGCAGTAAATATTACCGGGTAACTGTATTTATTTTGTCCGGGGATAATATTTACTTTTCAAACACAATCTTTACTATAAATATTTGGTAACTTGGATAAATTAATCCATTTATTATAAATTTATCATAATTAAAACTTAACTTTGATGAATTTTAAACTTCTGGGTATATTGATAAGCAACATTTCTTCCTTGTTGCTAAGAAGCTTTCTTTGCTTGTAAAAGGCTAAATACCCGGAAATTGAAAATTCATCAGAGTTATGTTTCTGTTGTGTGCCAAGACCCTAAGTAAATGCTGGTTGATACTGTAAATCACTTATAATTTCGACCATGCATAAAGCTCACCCTTTTGCAAGTTGTGGAAGTATTTATTATAGCATGTAAACAAACAAATTTAAGTTTATTGTAAAATCTAGATTCTTCTTTAACTGTAAAACTGTTGTTTGACTCCCATACATTATTTTCAACTTCAATTTTTAACTTCATGGTCGAAATTTTAGGTGATTTAGGGCATGTATCATGTTTATTTATTGTTATGTTACTCTTTATTATTATTTTTAATAATAATAATAATAATAATAAACTATACATAATGAGAATTTGATTAAAGAAATTTCTAATTTAAATTCTATTTTATTTAATCTTTTCCCAGGATGAGGGTCCAGATCCTGAGGACACGCACCCAGGGGACAAACTGTTTAAAATTGTGCACGAGTTAGTGAAAACAGAGAGGGCATATGTTAATAGATTACACCTCGTAGACCAGGTAAGTCCATGTTAAACACCATCACCACTCTCTACACCTCTACACACACTCTCTGTCTCTCTCTCTCCAACCCTGTCTCAGATCCTTAGAAGATGCACCCAGAAAACAAATAAATAGGCCTAATAATAATGATAGACTTTATTTAACGAGAACAAAAGTCAAATTAATTGGTCTTGCCTCAGTAGCCTGTTGTCCTCAATAACAACAACACTTTTCTTTCTTTTTGCAATACATTTCGCAATATTTTTTGCTCCTTGTTGTATTTTCACCACTAGCTATAAATACATTCATATACTGTATGTACATTCTTTGGTAGGCATTTGAAAAAGTTAATTGCATATTTCATAATGTCGATTTTGAATGAAATGATTTTGATGAAATTATAAAGCTTATTTTAAATAAACCAGTGAATCCTAAATATGCTATTATCGTCCTGTCTCTATGCTTAATAACAATACTAGTATCTGAACCAAAACTTCTCTTGAAAAATAAAAGAATTGGAATCCATAAAAACCCTATGCTTGATAACGGTACTACGTGTAGTTTCTGAGAAATGAGAAATAGAAGAAGTTGGACTCTTGGATGTCTTGGATATCTCATCAGATTCTAAATGCCTCTGAAAGATATCGTCCTGTCTCTTTCTGCTTGATATGGGTTATTTAAGACTTATTCTGTTGACATCTCATACAAATTGTAGATTATCATAGAACACTGTCCCCTCTTTTGTTCGCAGGTGTTTCATTTCAAGGTGACGTTAGAAAACAATGCCACTAATTTCCTACCTGCTGATGTCATTCCTCAGATGTTCTCTAATATTAAGAGTATTTATCAACTTCATAACGAGTTTGTTTTACCAAAGTTAGAAGAAAGGCTAAAAAATTGGTAAGGAAAATATGCAAATAATAGTTCTACTGATATCAATAATTTCAGAGTGTAGCTTCCTCTACTCAAGGAACATCACAGGAACTTGTCTGACCTCCACATTTTTTGCAAGGTGCTTGAAAGCCGTTTAGTTATACCTGCACGGCAATAAATGAGTATTTCCATGGTGTCTTGGCCCACTGACTAAGGGCAGTATGTTTCTACATTGTATTGACGATGTCATACTTTGCACTGGAGGAACATTATCTTTCCAACAGCGATAATATTTCAATAAGTGACTTCATATTTTTTGGGTAGTTTTAGAGTCGCGATCATGTGCCCAGGTGCTCTCTGAGCTAAGGGGCGGGGCATAAGGAAGGCGATTTGTTATGGTGTCATGTTTTTGTTGTGTAAATGTACTGTGGTGTCGTCTTTGTTGCCCGCGCCCTTTTGGGTAGTTTCCTTCTGCCATTGGGCTGGCACACGAAAATAACCTTAAATTCTGTGTTAAACCCCAACCAAACAAACAATCATGGACAATTCCTGGTAACTTTTACGTATATGACAAATTTGTGTTGCCGGTGCATGGTAGAAAATTACCTTGTTAAGCCAACCCGCAATCAGCACAGCCCTTATATACATGTATATGCTGTACCTAAGTTCAACAAGGGAACTTGCAATTATACCGGGTACAGCAAAGGGGGACTCAGCAGTCCAACATTTACCCGAATGAGCCGCAGCGCTGCACTGCCCAGTACATAGATCATCGCAAAAGACTCGAAACATAAGCCATATGGCCTGAATGTAATCTTTGGAATAATCGTTATACTTACATCCCAGATAATATATACACCAATCAGTTCATTATTATTATGTTTCAATTTGTCCAGGGACACTACGCCTCGCATTGGTGATCTAATGAAACATAATGCTCCATTTCTCAAACTCTACACAGACTACGTGAAGAATTTTGACAGAGCCATGACACTTATCAACCAGTGGTATGAGAAAAGTCCAAAGTTTGCAGCTATCATGCAGGAAATACAGGTATGTAATTTCATATTGGTAGCTGTGTAATAATATAAATTTATG
>JAVFBZ010129369.1:0-24025 GCA_032466195.1 Katharina tunicata | reverse complement strand
ACCCCCCCCCCCCCCCCCCCCCATCCAATCATCGACGCAGTAGAGTACAGTTCTTGTCAAAATGCAAAGATAATTTGATACTTACTGATGTACAATGCGACACTGCAAAGAAAAAAGGGGAAAAAACCAGATCAGTGGATTCTATCTAATCCTGCATAACTAACATACTAGTATTATATGTATAAGCCTTGGGATTTAAAAATGTGTTGACGTCAGACAGTATAGTATATTTATGGACAAGGGAAGGTCGCCGTAAGTTTATTTGGTGATAAGAGCCAAAAAATAAACTTGGCAAAACCTATTCAATCTGAAGAGCGGTATAAATACATGTAACCATTTCAGGTATGCCAATTTTAAATGTTAGCGAAATTTGTTTTTGGAAATTTCTATTCTTGCTCTAACAGAGTCTCACTTACTGTCTTTTGCACAGATACAAGTTTTACACCCTTGTGAATCTCGCTGGAATCCATGTTCACACGTATTTCCCGTACAGTCCTCGTTTTTACAATGCACTGCAATCAGAAATTTGTTTTGTAAGAGACAAAGAAACAATCAGATCTCGCGAGATCTCCTATGTATGACGAGGACAAGACATATCTCTAAGGCCTCGTGGAGACATTTTGAAAACGACATACTTTACCTGATCATGTCAGATAATGCACATGGTACGTCTCATACGTTTTTAATTCAAGAGTCAAGATTATAGCAATTTATAGGTCAATCTTTCAACCCCCAAATCAGGCGGAAAAATGTCCCCACGAGGCCTCAGAGATCTGTCTTGTTCTCGTCACACATAGGAGATCTCGTGTGATCAGATTGATCTAGAAACTCTGGGTTCCATTTTTAAAGTAGTAGACATCAGTATGATTTGGATCTGTTGTTTTAAATGTTGTTCATGGTGCCGTGGTTCCTGTGATTTGTGAGTTCCTATATAATCTGTCTGTTCGGATGATTCCAAAACGGATGTAAGTCCCATTTGCGTATATTACCACAACAATACACCTGCACAATGTGTTACTTTTTTTAACGTATTTTTTGTACTATACACAAATATTTAATAGGGATCAACGTGCTGTGAAGTTTTTGGATTTTATTATATATTTAATTTTCCAATGAAGTCGATTTCAGCATTTCAGTTTACTGGATAATCAGGTTCCGTTCGTTCGCTTCCGTATCGCTTTTCGTTCGGCTGCCGTTCATTCGGGTATCAATTTGTAATGCGATGGCTAAATAGTGCCTTGTTTTAAAATCTGACAACAACTTTACAAGTTTAATTATATGATGATCCTAATCCGGTGTCACTCCGAAATAAATGGATGCACAAGAGTCCAAAATGGAAAATGTCATATTTTTAAAAATATTATTCTGACTGAAGTAATTAAATGCTATGTGTAGTTGGTTTATACACTGACCTATTGTACACTGGTTACCACATGGATGAGGGCAACATTGTTGACCAGCTGGGCACGTGCTGTCACCAAAACACTTAGGCACATATGCACACGACCATGGCCCAAAGTTGTTGTAACTAGGGCAGCTATCTGGGGGGAAAAAAACACATTTAACTAGCAATGTTTTGCTGACTCAGCACCAATACCATTATTTTCGTTAACCACAAGTTATCAGTTGATTGCTTCTTCTACTATGCAAAATTTCACTACCTCTTAGTGTAAAATATTACGATATGCTTTCATGGAACCATGACAATTGTCGAGCACGCAACGAAATAATTCCTTTGCAATTACTTCAGACCAGTAGCGCTTCCCACCCTTCGAATACAAAATCATCAGATTTCCAGAGCAGCTCTTCAGAACTGAATACAGTCCATCTGCATCTTAAATTCTTGACCCAAATCAATGAGAAACTCCACTTGTCTCGAAATGCATGTTGATCCATTGAATTGAATCTCACATAAAACGAAAATATCATCGACCACTTTTCTACTTCACAAAATTTCACTACCTTATCTAAGTTTGTTTGTTTCTATAATTGATTGAGGTTCTACGCCGTGTTCACTGTTATTTCACTAATATAAAGGCGTGGCAGCCCAATCGGTGAAGGAAACAACCCTAAACAACGCTGGCAACATGCAAGACAGGACAAAACATTTACATAACATAAATAAAACAGGACACCACAACAAATCGGCATCCTGTGCCCCTTAACTCAGAAAGCACCAGGGCACGTCACATACGGCTCCCAACCAACCTTATAGAGTGAATGAAGTATCACAATATGCGTTCATGGAATCATACAAATTGTCGAGCACGCAACGAAATAATTCGTTTGCTGTTACCGAGAGCACCTCCCCCCTCTTCGAATACAAATTCCGCGGCAACTTCAGAATCTGTACCTTAAATCCTTGGTCCAAACTAATGAGAAACCCCACTGTGTATCAGCAGACGTGTTGATCCATTGAACTGAATCTCACATAAAACGAAAATACCATCGATCACTTTTACAGGACTTTTACAGGAATTTGATTCTTACCTTGAACTGCTTGCACTTCTTATATTACCACAGACCCTATCAAGAAGGTGAACAGGACACGCATCGTCGTTTCTACACGTGCTGATATTCCCAATGCTTATTTGAGAACGTCTCCCCAAATGTTAAATTTCCAACGTACAGATCAGATAAGGTACGAACTTATACAAACAGATAAGTAGTAGGCCTACATACCATAGGCCCACGTTTATGCGCGCTTATCTCACCAAAAAATAAATATGTAAATGGATTAACTAGAACAAATGTTATACTTCTCAGTTTTTCTCATGAGCAATGGTTGGTCACGGACAACCTGTCTTAGTAAAGTAACACCCTGTTTTAAGTTTTCCGATGTACAGTCCTGTGGGTTTTACCGTCCAAATATTTTGCTTAAATCTAAAAATATATTCAAATCACCAATAAACGAGATACATTTTCTCAGAGTAGTGAAACATTTACCACTTTTATGATGATTTCCGCTGACAAAATTGTCAAAAAAATTCTTAGACGTTGACGAAAAGCGAGAGGTTGGGCAGTCTGTTATCAGTCTTGTAATAAATTCAAATTCAAAATGGCTGCAAAAACTCATCTCTTGTGTTGCAATTCATCGTTATAATTCTGTTGTAATTCTTTAATTTTGAAAGGTAATTTTCTTATGCGTGCAGGCTTTTTAAAAAATCGGTTCACAGCGGCGGGTTATTTTAAGTAAACCATCAACCTAATGCATCTTATTTATGAGTAGTCTACAGGCCTATCAAAGTCGGTTAAGGTGCCGTCCATAGCCAGAAACATAAAACAAGTCCTTTGAAAGTGTTTCCGTATCCGGTGGCCAAAGGGGTCCCGGAAATCACCCCGTATACCAATGTTCACAGAGGACATTACTATCATAGGGTCTCGAACGCAGAAAGTCAACTGAGCGTTCAATTACATCAAGATATAAACAATCGCTAAATAAACTGTACCACCTTGGTCATTTTATATTGTTGATCACTGTGACTCGGTCCTGTTTTATTTTCACGTGTATGACTAATAACTGAAATGGATTATTTTTTATTTAAAAAAAAATACTCTTTGTACACGAAGTTTCTTTTGATAAAAAAGGCGGTTGATTTCCATTTTTATTATAGTATCAAATCTAAAAAAGTTTTAACAGAATAACTATATCGCATCTCTTTCAGATATTTTTAACCAATGCCACCCCTGCTCCATCCCCTTACAGTATAGTAAAGTCATTCCTACTCCTTTCCTGTCTTGACAAAACATCGACGATTACGCTTCTGTGTCTTATTTATTAAGAAAAATAACCGCTTAAGACACGGTTTATTTAAATTTCAAATATAATTGTTGAAAATCCGTAATTTGTCCGGATATGAAAATTAAAGCACTTGATGAAACTAACACGCGCACTTAATTACAAGTAAATATTGCTGCTTGTTTTCAACGATAAGGATCCTGATTTTCCGTCATTGCCTTATGCTGCTGCTATGAGAAAAACAAGGTTAAGCGATCAGAGAACACGCATGACCCATGATTTTAAGATTTTCGTAGAGATTATTAAATCAAGCTTATTCTTGATTACACATACCTAACATAAACCAAACTGGTGACCAAATAAATTATCACTTGTAACTTCGTGTAAGTTCTACAGAAGGTCCGGTTGCTGGGTGGTTTAGGTGGCCGGCATTTATTACTGCTCGTTGCCTGACTCTGAGGGTCGTCGGTTCGATTCCCGCAAGGGTCACAGCCTGCACAATTTTCTGAACTAGAATCTGTTCAGTATCAGAGTGTTACCTCAATAAAAGAAAATACTGTTAACGGTCACTTTCTAAACGACACCAAAATATTTCATATTTAATATAGTTTGAAATTAACCAGTAAATTAGTTATAAAGTTATCGTTTTCGCTATGCATATGTAAATACCGCATGAAAAGGTCTAGACGCCCATGTCGTTGACAGAAACCTGATGGAATTTTATACTATCAATTATCCAAATATAAGGAGCTTCTTTCCAAGTCTGAAGGTTATCAGCTTGATTTTAATATCTTATTGCCCGGAAAGTACTCGATTACAACCCTTAATCTGAACAGGAGGAAAGTAGACCTACGTTTCAAATTTGAAACTCATGAGTGAATTTATATAAATGTTCATATCAATTAATGCAATGCAATACCATCCAACGTCTTTAGAGCGTGACGTTCGATTCCATGTTTAATTTAAATCGGTGAATTGGTTTACAAGTTATGGTGTTCTCAATATCTGTTTTGCGGAAGGACTGACTGACAGCGTGTGCATTTGCTCAGATGTGTCAGGAATTTTGAGGAGCACCTCATCTTAACACAGAGAATGACCCTGCACATGTGTAAGTTTCAAATTATCTGCATAATGAAGAAAAAAAGTGCTATACAAGGTTCAGAAGAGAAATAGAAAGCAAAATGCAACCCGGGCAAACTGAACGGACATGGCATGGACAAACCAGTTTTCAGAGAAGAATGCTGATATGGTCATTTGCCACCGAGAAACTGCTTGGACAAAAATTGGCATAACTTATTTGCACAAATTAAGCAAAAATGTGCTTATTCCACCATTTTGTCTATGTTGCTCATCTGATCAGGATAGACTTTATGTTTTACAAGAGTTTAAAAATAACCAGGAACTCAACGGAGCCCAGAAGCATGAAGGCAATAGTGTATGTTATGGAAAATAATTTATTTCCAATATCTGTTTGAAAACATATCGAGTAACCCTGAAGGATTTATAACTCACGATAGACAATTAAAAATAAATTCCATATACTTCCACAAAGCCAACATCTGCAACACAACAACCAGAAAGCCATTGGAAGCTATCGAAATTCGTAGATTCAAGCTACAGATCAATCGTGACAAGGGCTTTATAAACCCTATAGCCTATACAGCAAAATAATGTATCCATACCGTCATTAACCGCAACGACATTCTTCTTGTTTTTCGGGTCTTATTTTTAATGACCCAATTGGTTTCAAACTAAACTTATATATAGCCTTATTTCAATTTGTACAAATGTTTGACTACATATTTTAGAACGGTGTTATTAACTAGACCGTAAAAAAAACTGTCAAATTTCTCTTCGACTTCTAAGGGAGAATTTCTTCTATTCGTTTGAAAGCATGCAGCTTTACTTAACACTATGATGAAATTTCCGGTTTACTTTTCAATTTTAGTCAAGATTAAACAGTTTTAGGCATTTCGGGAAAGCTTGGTTCAACTTCATACTGAGCATCTTTGTGAATCCCAGGCTACACCTAGGTGTTATAAGTTTGTCGACTGTTCGCTGTTAGCTATTCGATAGGGACCATATATAAATTCCAATGATATTATTTCTCTTTTTCTAGTAAAGTATCGACAGTTAAAAGCTGAAATTTGACACAAATATTGCCTACAGGATTCTCTTTTATATTATGTCATGTCGGCATGGTCTGCAAGTTGCCGTATGAAATTTCGGTGAACGTCGTACAAACATGTGTTTTTAAATAACACAGAGGGAAATTAATGAACAGCAGACGGGAAATGGTTGAATAACTGTAAGGACAATAACTCGGTAAAAATAAAAGATACCAGCCTGAAATTTATTAAATATGCAGTGCTCAATATCACCTTTAAGATCTCGTATCTACTTCCGGTCGATGTCGTACAGAAAAGTGAAAGACGGGAAAATATTTATATAGCTGTCTTGACAATAACTCTAAAGTATAAAAGATACCAGCCTGAAATTTATTACGTATAGAGTACTCAATGGCACCTATAACATGTCATATCTACTTCCGGTCTATGTCGTACAGAAAAGGTTTTTTGAATAGCAGACGGAGAAATATTTGAATAGCTGTCTGGACAATAAGTCGGTAAATATGAAATATGCCAGCCGGACATTTATTAGATATGGAGTACTCAATATCACCTATAAGATGTCATATCTACTTCCAGTCCACACAGAAAGGTGTTTTTGAATAGCAGACGAGAAAATATTTGAATAGCTGTCTGGATAATAACCAGCCAGAAATGTATTAGTTACGGAAGGCTAAATATCACCTTTAAGATGTCGTATCTACTTCCGGTCCATGTCGTACCGAAAGGTGTTTTTGAATAGCGGACGGGAAAATATGTGAATAGCTGTCTGAACAATAACTAGGTAAATATAAAAGATACTAGCCTGGAATGGATTAGATATGGAGTGGTCAATATCTCCTTTAAGATGTCGTATCTACTTCCGGTCCATGTCGTACAAAAGGATGTTTTTGAATAGCAGACGGGAAAATATTTGAATAGCTTTCTGGACAATAACTCGGTAATATAAAATATACCAGCCTGAAACGTATTACGTATAGAGTATTCAATATCACCTATAAGATGTCATATCTACTTCCGGTCCATGTCGTAAAGAAAGGTGTTTTTGAATAGAGGGTAGGTGTTTGTTAATAGAAGATGTTGCCAGCGTAGTTTACAGTGGTTTCCTTCGCCGTTTGGGATGGCCGCATAAGTATAAGTAATAGGTAATCTTAAAGGTGATATTGAGTACTCTATACGTAATAAATTTCAAGCCGGTAACTTTTATATTTACCGAGTCATTGTCCAGACAGCTATTCAACTATTTTCCCGTCTGCTACTCAAAAACAATTTTCTGCACGACATGGACCGGAAGTAGATACGACACCTTAAAGGTGGTATTGAGCACTCCATATTTAATAAAGTTCAGGCAGGTATCTTTTATATTTACCGAATTTTTGTCAAGACAGATATTCAAATATTTTCCCGTCTGCTATTCAGAAATTTCCCTCTGTGTTACTAAAAAACACATGTTTGTACGACGTTCACCGGAATTTCATACGACAACTTGTAGACCATGCCTAGACCCAAATATGTTTCAAATTCCATGTGGATATACGCTATATTTACCGAGTTATTTTCCAGACGGCTATTCGACGTGCCATTCAAATTTCTGTTATTTTTACTGCACATTACTCCACCTCCTCCACTTACAAAACGTTTGCTTACATTACATAATATTAAAGAGAATCCTTCATCTTCATACTTTTAATCAAATTAGTTTACTTACTATGTGTATAGTTTGAATTTAACCTTTTAATGAACGTAAATATAATACACTTCAACAAAGCCAGAATAGGTATTCTACTTTAATATTGATTTATTCAAAACTCAACATTATTACGCATCCACTGAATTCATTAATACTATTTTATGTCATTATTTTTTCATAGAATAACCAAGCCCACCGGCCTCACAAAAAAGCAGCAACTTTCACTGAGAACATATTCACCAATTTTCATCCAGATCATCTACATGCCGCCATAGGTCTTCTTCTAACAGACATTACCGACCATTTCCCCATTATTCATCTACACAAAGCTCTACCACAAACTACGTTACATACGTAAAATACCTTATTTCGGAACAGAACCAAACAGCATAAAGATCTATCTATTAATAATATTTCTAAAACAAATTGAAATGACGTCATCGATAGAGAGAATGCAAACGATGCTATGGGAGTATTTAATGCCATATTTCATTATTAAGGTTAGATATGTTGTGTGTTGTTGTTTTTAAATTTCACTAAATAATTTAATTATGATAATTTTTAATCGATTTAAGACCTTGCTGGTTTCATTACAGATTTTGAGACATTTCACATTAAGGCCTTGTATATGTAAGTATTTTATTAAAGGCTGTGATACGCATGGATATAGAACTATGTGGAATCCCCTTCCTGCTTTGAACGATCCTAATAGGGTGTTAGTCTATCCAACAAAACGAAATCGTTTAAACAAATATCATATTGCATCTTAACCACACTAATGAACTCTATGGCAAATAAGTACCATATTACCGAACAGTTAACCTTGCCATATGAAATGTCGGCATGTTGTTGTACGGTCAAGTCAGTGCCCCTTAGTTGCGAGGGTTAGGGCCTACTTGTTTTGAATCGCCCTGTAGTAACTATATACACAAATATTAGAAACAAATCACCGAAATACTCTGCTGTGTATACGGAGTTAACATTTTGCTAGATAAAAGTTTCAAAACAGTTATATATCAGCATCAATACAAGCTTCTTGTGTGAGCTCTCATTAACTATAATGTTAAAGTCGTTGTGTTTCGGACCCTCTGACGTCACTACAGATGTTCAAAATATGTCGTTTTCCGTTATGCTGACTTTGGGACCAATAAAATGCGGGCATTTATCTTTAAAATTACACATAGGAAATAGTGAAATATGATCGAAAGTCGCTGGTTATGTCCAAAAAGGTCATATCATGGGCAACATTCGAACTAATACTAACTAATATCCCATTCGCCTTCCCTGCAGGCGGACAAACTACATCTTGTCGATCAAAGGTTTATGTCAATAAATCAATTTAGACTTGGCTACCAGGTGGACATATACGAAACAAAACCCCAAGCCATATCTTGTCACGTGGAACATAAATACCAAGTTTGGTTAAAATTCGATCAGCGTTTTTTCCACTAAATACCTAGAAACGGACGGACAGACAGTTACAGGTAGACATACACGAAACACAGGCCACAGCTATATCTTGTCACATAATACATAAATACCAAGTTTCATTTTAATCCGATAAGAGGTTTCCAAGTTCCTTCTTTGTAACGAATTAAGACTTGGCCACCACCAGGTGGAGCAGCCTGAAGGAGGACATTAACGAAACAAATCCCAAGCTGTATCTCGTCACATCGAACATAACTAACAGGTTATATTATAATCCGGTGAGAGCTTTTCAAGTGAACGTCCGGAAACCTAATTTATACTACTTGACCGCCAGATAGAGACACCTGCAATTGGACATACACAAAATAGTCCTAAGCTATATGTTGTCACATCGAACATAAATAACAGGTTAGATTATAATCCGGTGAGAGCTTTTCAAGTGAACGTCCGGAAACCTAATTTGTACTTCTTAGGTTGGAGTAGATGGAGACACCTGCAATTGGACATACACGAAATACAGTCCCAAGCTATATTTTGTCACATGGAACATAAATGACAAATTTGATTATAATCCGATCAGCGGTTTTCAAGTAAATGTCATCGTTGTCAAGCATGATGATCAAGTCATTGAAGTCGTCAAAAAAGTGAAAATACCATTGAGGACGGCGTTAAACTACAACCAACCAGCCAATCAACCAACCAACCAACCAACCAACCAACCAGCCAATCAATCAACCAACCAACCGACCAACCAAATCAACCAACCAACTAACCAACAAACTAATCAATTAATCAATCAATCAATAAATCAATCAATCAATCAATCAACCAATCAACCAATATTTTATGTTTGTCGCAAAGAAAAACATGCAATGCACATTTTCATGGGGCAACGAAGATATGTGTTAATTTTTTTAGTCATGTATCCCTTAAATGTACGTCTACTAACTGATGATTGATGTCCAGTTCTATGTATCGCATATACTCAGCTTCACTGGATGTAGATGGTTTGTCCCGACATCATAATAATTGAAAAAAAATATGACGTCGAGAGCTCTCATGCCATGATTAGGACTTTAGTTGTCTATACGACGTTGCATATGCCCATTTGTATTTAAAAGGATTAAGCGTATTTCAAATTATAGACGTAAAGACCTTCCAACATAACACGTTCCATAATTAAGCGCAAAATTTTCCATTATTAGCCGCATTTCCACTATAAGGCTCAAAAATGTTCCACGATTAGGCGATGTTCAATAATTACCACCACTAACAAGCGCTGAAACCCCCACCATTAAGAGACGGTCCATAATTAAGAGCAAATTGTTTCCGGAATAGGAGTAATCTAGAATTCAGCACATTTTCATAACTCGGCACATTTCCGTTATTCGGCCCATTTCCATAATTCGGCCCATTTCCATAATTCGGCCCATTTCCACGAATACGCGAGTTTCCACGATTAGCGCTGCAAAGCTTCAACGTACGAGTGCTCAATAACCAAAATTAGTTACGAAATATATATTTTTTGTATAAATGCAGAGGAAGAAAAGTTTATATATAAATGTAGAGAAAGAGAATATGCATGCATCTCCCGGGAATCAAACACAGGATATATATTATATACTTGTTTCATGTGTATATAGATACTTGACAAAGGGATTTTACGATGCTGGTAGGTAATTGTATATATCACGAAAGTGTATTGGAAACAACCATAATAAATAGGACTTTTGTAACATCGAAACTTGTGTAGCTTTGGTCAAACACTGGATAAAAAACCCCTGCGCAACATGAACCAAGAACAGAGCTTATGCGATCTACTGGTTGCCATGTAGAGAAGTTTATAAACATTAACGATAGTATAAGCCGAAAAGAAATTCACTTAATACATCTTATGACGCAGCAATACTTTAAATTTAACTCATTACTTTATGAATTGCATTTTTAGGCGCAGATAACCTGAAACCAACAAATTGTTTGAGCCTGAAGCAAACAAAAAAGACAAAATAAAAATTATTATACCGCCCTTATTAAACAGAATGCATGTCTGACATATTCTAATCATATATTTAGCTTCTATAAAAGTCAAATTAGTTGTGTAGTTTTGGTACGCTGGTATTTCTTACCACATTGCTAAATCAGTTCAGGTCATTACTACATACGAATTTGTCTGTTTTTTCATCTTTTAATTATTTGTTTTGAATTCGAAATAAAGCCTTTTATCACCACTCAAGTTATCTTAAGAAAATATTTTTTTTATTTTTACATTTATTTAATTTATTTATTCTTGCATTCATTCTTCTTCTTTTTTTCCGTTTATTTATATGTATATTTATAAAAAAAATAAAATTTCATTTATTTCATACACTCACATGAAACGCATAGGCTTATTTGGGAACTGGAGGTCTATTGGTTTAGCTTTACGTTATTCATTTTCATTCAATCATTCAATTAGTCAATCGTTCGTCCATTCATTCTCGATCTTTAAGATACAATAGTCTAGCAGATATACATCATTTTTCGTATAATAAGTAGCCAATCGTTGCTGTTTAATACAATTTTCCATTTCACTTGACACTTTCATATATATTTTACCCCCCGCCCCAAACAAAAATCGTAACACGAACAACCGTAGATCTGTATAAACGATATTGCTGGATAAACTTAAACTGTTACTTGCATAGGGTTCACGATGATAAGAGAATTTCAGTTGATTTTATTGAGATAACCAGTATAGCGGGAGGGGTGTCTTGGGACTAAAAACGATCCAGTTTTCATTAAACTGTGGATTTGTGACACCCTGATTCGCCTGTTTGGAAGTCTAGCCATAGGCCTTGCTATGTTTACCAGTAGCCCAGTGGAGATAGTCCAAGCACTGCGTCGTACACTATACGCACAGAGATAGAGTGGCCATTTCACATAGCCTACATCATTTGTGCTAAATTTACTGCACGAAAGCACAAGTGAACAGCTTGTCTATGTTGAAAGCTGAGGCTTACGCTGTGCTGGCTTATCGAATGGCATGCCACATTGTTAAACGACTGAGTGACTTCCGCGACACAGCCAAGCCAGCATTGATGTTTACAATTGGTATAGCTTTCTTCCCTCCTGTCTCAAAAGAACTCCAATCTGTTCCGGGTTTGTTTTTCCACCGATTCAAGATCGTGATTCATCTTGTTTAAACCATGTATAAGAAACCTCGACCGACGAAAAATAATTTGACTGACTGACACCAGGTCTTACAACAAAAATGAAAGTATATTTAGATTTGTAGCTGATACACACACAGCGATGCAAAAGTGAACACACGCCAACAGCACTGGTTCGGTCACGTGACCATCTAACATACAATGTTAAAACGAGGCTAAATTATGGGATGTACGACAGGCAGACATTTTGGACGAGATCAAAACGCGTTAGCTCAGTTATGTCGTGAATTTGTTGCTATTCATTATAATAGGTAAGTTAAGATAAGACTTTAACGACTTACTGCGATTTGTGAAGCTATTTCATCCATGTCTCTTCTACACTCTATCAAACCAAGCGTGAAATGATCTTGATCAATTGTCGGATGTGAAAGTTGTTGGACGTGCGCAGTCGTGTTTCTGTGTTCCGCTGAGACCTGAAGTACCTTGTTATCTTTCGTTTTTGCATGTATTACAGCATATTACTTTACTGTCATTAAATACACTTTCGTGTCAGGTTGAACACATGGCTTGCATTTATGCACCGTTTATTGCAAATAATGTGACCTGCCTTAATATGTTTTTGATGTATTTGCAGAGTATAATTAAAGTACACCCATTCACTTTCCTCGATTTGCAATTGATATTTGTACAGTCATTCTATCAAGTATCCTCATGAAAGTATATAAATTTTAGAAAATGCGAAAGAAAGCCAGTATTTAAATCACTGATACTGAGACTGATAACTGAAATATAATCGTCACAACTAACATGTCAACAAAATACAATTAGCTATATGTATTAATATGGACTGAGAGTTATTCCAAACTTTGACGTGACGTCTCAGCAACGTCACGCTAGCAACAGAAGTAGGGCTATACCTCCTTCGAAATTTGATAAATTCTGATATTTAAAGAACGGAGAGTGGTGGTGGGTAAGCTTGATCCAAGTGTCGACCATACGAATGGGGTCTAGTTTGTTGGATTTTAAGAAAAAATTGATCCTTCTTAGTTAGAAGTAGGCTATATAGACATCAACCTTTCGTCGAGATTTAGCGGGTGGTCGGGTGGGACTCGGAGTCTCCTGTGCCTTGGTGTTCTCTGAGCTAAGTGGCACAGGATGCCGTTTTTGTTTTGATAAAAGCTGTTTTTGTCATGTTTTGATAATTTTATGTAAATGTTTTGTTAATTCTGTCTTGCACGTTGCCAGCATCGTTTAGGCCTAAGGTGGTTTCCTTGACAGGTTAGGCGAGCCAGCCGTCATATAAGTGAAATTACCTTGAGTACGGCGCAAAACCCCAATCAAACAATTCGTCGAGATTAACGGCCCCCAAATTTGAGTCCATACTATTTTTTATCAAATCGCTTGCTTAAAGAAAATATTCCTTGTTCAATCACTGTCGCTGTTGTTTGCATCCGCCTGACGCGAAATTCAAAATGGCGGCTATCCATTTTGGAAGTTGTTTTGGCCAAAAAAGTGTGGGTTTTGTTAAATCCAGAATACATTTCATGTGATTTTTACTTCGGAGGTCTGAAAAATTCATTTTTTGCCATGTCTTTCGTTTTGCGACGCCGTTACAAAAATCGGCAAGGGCCAGCTTGCGTTTGAAGGTTAGAAATCCGTGCGATAAATATAAGATTTTGTTAAATAAAAATAGGAGAGAAACGTTTGTCTCTTAGCAAGAACAGGACCATTAAAACCACACAGGCCTTATTTGCACGGAATTTGTGTGATTGAAACTAAACATGGACTTAAAAATTATTGAGAGATAAACGCGAAAAATAATTAGACGAAATTTGGCTCTTAAAAAACTGCTATGCTATAGGTCTTTTTGCACGGGAAATCCATAATCGTCATAAATGGGGCGGGTGGTTGGGTGCTAGCTACCTGTGCCCTTGTGCACGCTTGGCTAAGATGCATGCATTACGAAGCCGATATGTTGACCCAACATTTTCCCATGTAAATGTTTTTTGGCGTCCTCTGTGTTGCCAGCGTCGTTTAGGTTGGTTTCCTCCATCTATTGGGCTGACACGCCTTCATATGAGCGAAATAACCGTAGGCCTAAGTACGGCGTAAAACACCAATCAAGCAAACAAACAAACAATCAGAAATTGGCATTTTTGTTGTCCAAAGTCCATTTTGTCAAACGCATCTTTCGGCCTGTAGGAGTGTCCGGATGTTTTAAACCTAGATTAGACATACTGGACAGCTGGCTATGAGGAAGGCCATACTAATATAGCCTCGTACCTTTCTCGAGATTGATAAGAATACGTGTAGTGACAAGCCATCCTTGTTGTTGTCGTCGTAGTACTGTTTCCGCAAAAAAAAGTACGCAAGCGAACGAATCTTCTACTTCCAACTTATGTAAAATTAAACAGAGAAAAAAAGTTGTCACATGGCCGTACAGTTTGAAGTATATAAAAGACAGTAAAACATTAGACAAAATGCTGCAGCAGGGCCTTCTAATCAGCTGTAAACTTACTCCCTACAAACAGCACATAGCGATAACTCTGTCTAGGTGAACAAAACTATGGCCAGTCAATCAATGCCTTATAGAATGAAGGCGTAACAACAGCATATACCCACGTTCAGGACCAGTTGAGACTGACCTACTCGCAGATTTCTGGGTCAAGTTTAGGCACAAATAGTCACCTGACAACCCTGACCAGCCTGATTATCGGGACTATAGTTGGATAGCGCAGACCATTGTTATGTGTTTATTTACTTTTTCTCCGTTTCCATTAACGTCCGTGTTTATCAGCTATTTGTGCACAGGAAGATATAGAAATGTGCCCTTTCCTGAAAAAGAAATTGCTGAATGTATAAGCATTGCGCAAAACACGAGGCATTTCACCAGTGACCGCTTATGCATTTAAATTTTGTTATCATTTCTGCACAAGAAAGCCTATGGCTACAAAGAAGAATTATTTTCCTATTTTTAAAAACTTGCTCGTGGTTAAAGCAGCACCTCGGTGTTTAAGAGTGTTTGAAACAATAACGGAGGAGTTATAAGACCCTGGTGATATGTTAAAATGTTCTCGCCACAGCGTAGCTGAAATAACGCTGAATGTGGCGTAAAACACAAATCAATCAATCAATCATAAGACCCTGGTAGAAGTTCCCGCCTGACAAACTTTTCTCATTTATTAATTTTTTTTTAGTTTATTTTGTTGTTTGTGGTAACATTTTCTACCCCTTCTTCTAATTGATAAGCCCTCTGGCTAAGGTCAGTATGTTTGCAGGTTATATTCATACTGTCATACTTAGCACTGGAGGAACATTATCTTTCCAATAGCAAAAACACTAAAGTGACAACACAAAAAAAAAAAAAACATTCTGAACACGTTTTTCTGAACCAGAATCTTTTCAGTATCAGAAAGTGTTATCCCCCCAAAAAAACGAAAATACTGTACACATTTTATGGTTGTGTCAAGAGTTACTGCTGGAATACAGCGCCATCAGCCCATCATATAGGTGAAATACCATTGAGCACGGCGTTAACCACCAATCAATCAACCAATCAATCAACATAATTGATAAAATATTAAATATAATGTAATGGCCAACTTTAAAGACCAAGTTTGAATTTTATTGTTAGACAGACAGACAGAAAGTTTTATTTATATATATTTTTGAAATAAATATGATGCAAAGGGCCCGTCAAATTATTATAAGTAGATGAACAGGTGTGCGAGTTAAACAGTGTCAGGAAATCGACGTTCGTTAGACGCCACGGGGCAAAGCAATTAGTTTCCAAATAAGTTTGTGAAGCCCACTTCGCTCTTTAAAATTATGTCCACTGCGTCCATTTTAAAAAGTTATTATTGATGTAATTGTGTCTGGCATTAAAATTATATATTTTCTTACAAATGGCGGTTTTTTCTGGGGTTTTGTTTTTTTGTTTTTACAAAGCTATCATAAAAAAAAACGATCTAAAATATTTTTTACCTAACGAGCTTAATTTATTTCATATGGAATGTTAGGAAAGAAAATAAATATACCTTACCGCACGACATTTTTTGATTCATTTTTTATTGATTATATAGGGGCTGCGCCGTGGCTCCGTGGTAACCCCTTGCAAACATACCTCCGGTATTAAACTTATCAGCAGCTGTTTGGGTTTCCTCTAGCTATGTTGGTCTACAACAGGCAGTTAGTGCCACGGCCCACGGATAATATTTTTTTCCCAAAAAAATTATCGTAATTACGTGAAAAAAAAACTCGTAAATACGAGAATATTCTGATAATTACTAGAATAATATATTTACGAGAATAAAATGTCATATTTACGAGAATAGCATCTCTTATTTACGAGGATTGTGTTTGGAAAATAATATTGTCAGTGGCACTAACTGGCTTCCGTATTGGTCTGACATGTCAAACTAAACATAAACAATAGGTAAAGCATCTTTATTACTCGCCCTGTATACAGGCGAATGTTTCAATCAAATTTCACACTGCCACAGGGGGGCGGATATAACTGTTAGCATCCGTTGTTACATTGTGTTTGTCGCTAACGTAGCAATGATTTTGTGTAAATCGCCCTATATACAAACTTTTTTAACCTCTTATACGCACCTTTTACCTCATAAAGTATAATACTCTGTATAATAGATATATTAGAAGTCCACAATATAATATGATATATTATAATCCGTAATATGATGAAAAAAAGACAATTGTATCCCATTTTGAACGCTATCAAGTTATTGGGTAAAGTGGATGTTTAAAAAAAAAAAGTATTTTATTATTTTAGCGTCTCTGTTTTAAAAAACAACAATCCGATTTGTTTTATGTTTTTAACTATTATGTTCTGTTATTTTGTTGTAGGTTAACATTGTATAATAAATGTGATGGCGAGTCCTAACACTCCAACAGTGGTGTATGGTCCTAATGTAGCCCAAGTGAGGCCCATGATACAGAAACCTCCCGTAGCTTTACCTGTTACTTCATTACCTGGAATCACACTTGTACAGTAAGCCTATTCTTGAAACCATTTTGTAACGGTCATAAAGTTGATAAATTATTAAGTTTCGCCAAGAGATAGTTTTTTTTTAATAATGTTTTTTTTTATTTATTCCTCTTTTGTTAATAGAAGTTGTTATCCATTTATTTAAACTGTTGATAAGTGGTACCATTCTACCCGTTTCAGCCCAAATTTCGAACCATATATATTTGATATACTTAATTGAAATGCATTTATTTTGTATTCCAGAACTGCGTCTACAAGTGCCCGAGGAAGTAAGTTATGTGGCAAATCTATGTTATCACTAGGGGTAACCCCAGGCAGATACAGGTACAATACGGCTACAATGAATGGAAAAGCCGGTGTGGTGATGTTTCCAATTTGCAGTCAGGGGGAAGAAGAGAAAACCAAATTTTTTGTACCCTTCACTAAAAATAACACAACCAGTACAGTTACCTCACCCACTGTTGTAAAACTGCAAGACTTTAAATCATTCCAGAAACCGGCCCCGGTTCAGTGCCTCGGATTACAAAATACAGGGGTCTTTTCTAAAAACACTACAGCCAGTGAAGAAACGTCACCAACTTCAGTAAAGCCTTCAGACTTTCAGAAGCCGGACCCTATAACGAGCTTTTCTCCACAAAATCCAGGGACCATCGTCTTGAGGGCAGACAGTAAGTTGAAGAATGTGTATAGAACAAATACCGTTATACCTGCCCGTTACCCTACAGTTAGAATGGATGGTGTTAACCATCAATTGGTTGGTCCTCTCAGACCACAATTCATGAAGACTTCTCCCACTGCATCCTCAATGGGTTTACAGTACAGCAACGTTCAGCAAAGATTTCCTGTGGTGAAAGTGTTAAAGCCTTCCGCTGATGGACAGAACAGTCCTGTCGTAACGTTTGTTTTAGACAAAGGTTCTGCTCCTACCCAAACTTCCCTTTCTTCTGCCATGGGTAAACTGCCAAACCATAATACCAACACTAGTTCTGCAATGTCTGTGGTAAAGTCAGAGCCACCCGATTACAATCAACCAGTGGGGACTTTGTTAATTAAACAGTCACCTGATAAAAGTTCCGTGTCGGCTGTCACCTTTCCCAGCCCATCCCATCCCTTTACCAGTACATCTCAAACCTCTCCCAATACGTTGCTCAATACATTTCATACGTTCCCGAATACATCTCATTCGTCCCTCACCACATCAAAAAAGTCTACCAAAACATCTCATAAGTCTACCAAAACATCTAATACTATCACTACATCTAACAATTCACGGAGTACACCCTGCACAACCCACACGAGTTGGTCTGCCTTAAAACCTGTATCTGTTCCTGAGGAAAGTCCATCTCTTCCAGCGTTAAATAATACAGACACTAAATTGGCTGAAAATGTTGAAACATTGACCGAGGTTGATACTGGTATGTCCTTCAAAATCGACTCTGTATTTTCTTTGCGTGGATCTAATTTGACAGCAGAGGAAGATTTCATTCAAACCGAACAGCAAGGGGAGTTAGGTGGGACAACAACTGGCCAAGAAATAAATAAAGACCAAACAGAAGAGAAACAAGAAGTGAAAGAAAACGAACACAGACAAAAGACTCGATGTAAATACAATAAGGTATGCTTTTCTGTTATTGAAAAGTTAAAACTTCAAGGCTTACCTACTGTAGACGTCCGGAAATTACGAAAGTTAACTGGGCGCCAAAGTTGTTCAAAGAAATGTAGAGAAAAGACTGTTGAACGCTATTGTCGTCTCAATAAACTCTGTATAAATGAGAAACCTCTTATACTAGATTTCCCTCTCCTAACTGATATTAAAATGGAACCGGAAGAACTACAACAATTTGAAGCATTTCTGAAAATATGTCAGCCAGCGCCAAGATTCAGAAAATTGCTTTTGTTTCATCAAAACAAGTATACATCAAACGTTAAAATATCCAATGTGAAAGCAGGAACTAAATCCGGCTGCTATAAAACCAAATCGAAACTGAAAGTCGAACGTTTATCACCAGGTGTCAATTCAGAAGACGAATTTGTGGTGCTGAACAAGAAAAAGAAGAGGCAGAAAATATTAAGACAAAAAGACATAGGTGACGGGAAATGTCCTGCACATGTGAAAAACAGCACAGAAGAGCAAGTGCAAAGATTATCTAATAAAGCCAAATCTTTGTTGAATCCTGACGGTAATCAAAACTCTGGTTCGATTTCACAAGATCCAAATAAAGATGTTACTCAAAGGACGATAACTACAAAACAGGTCCTCGCATCAGATGGAGCAGCAATGTCACGTGTTATTAAACCATTACTGGACACAAAGTCACCAGCATTCCAAAAAGCCGTTTCCGCTTTGGGAACTAAAAAATTCTTTTTGCTGAGAGTTGAGGGTAAGAACATTCTAATGCCTGTTGAACAAAACTCTGTATTACCACGAGCGTATGTTTTAGGGGATAACACAGTGGGGGTTTCCTCTCAAATGTATAGCTCTGTTACTATAGCCGAGCCCCGGTCCGTTCCTGTTGCTAACTCATCTACGAATACAAAAGATACGGTAAAAGCTGAGAGACCGGACTCGGGCTATGAAAGCCCTGTATCAATCAATAATAAACTGTCTCAGTCACAAACAATACCCGTTCGTGTCAAACAGGAACCAACGGGAAGAGGTTATGCAGATGAGATGTCACCGGCTCTAACCAGTACCTCTCAAGAGAAAGGGAATAGGGTTTCCGTCATGAACACGCCATCAGGCACAAAGAACACGGAGGAAACGTCCAATCCTACAGCTATAGATACGGATGAGTTCAACAAGCCTTCTACTTCTCAACCCAGCACGTTAAAATCAATACTACACCCAACATCATCGGCTGACCGAATAAGAAAACTTAAAGAACTATTAAAAAAGAACGAAGAAGAATTGGAAATGATTAAAAAACGTAGGTTGGAGGAAGCTGTTGATGTGAGCGGGATTTTAGAGGACACAGGCATGTAAAGTTGTGTTTTACGTAAAAAGCAAACTTATATGAATGTTTAATGTAAAAGTGTAGATGTCATTAAATGAGTCCATGATATATATTTGTATAAATGTAGAGAAAGAAAATTTTGCTTGCCTCCATATTTATATAAAACTAATAGCACCAAATCCATACATCGACCACCACAATACATATTTCTTTTTTTCTGAAAATGTATTTGTGAAGAAGTCGTTTAATTCTTAATTTTTTGAAGGTGATTAAAAAGTTAATTTATTTAATTCGTGGATAATCTCGTTATTTCAATGCGTGGTTTTACTTGTTATGTCTGGTTTATTAATTTGCATTGCTGTTGGCCTGGAATAAATGACAGAAGTTTGTCGATGGTATTGAATATCATAATATGATGGGATGCCGGAGGTTTTCCGTTTTCCTATAGGATTTCCCTAATTTCCAACTTACAACAAGTGATGTACGGTACGTGAAAAAATCTGGAATACCATTAAGGCAAGCCTTTTACTTCATATAAACATCCTGACAGATATCACAATTTTTCCAGCAGAATTTTTTCAAATTTTATTCCCACGTTTTAGAATCTGAAATGTGATGGAAAAATATTGCAGCATTTTTTGCCCTTTACGTACCCTTCAAAATCTTCCCCTGTTTGATTAAGCTGTTTGGGGTTGTAAGCTGCGTGGTTTTAGAATGAAGTTAATTTGGTGGTACGGTATGGTTCTGTGATTAATATTGCTAATGCACGATACAAGGGACTAGGCCTTTGTCTAACTTTGGGACCTAAAATTACTTAATTGTTTGCCAATTGCAGGTGGTGGTTATTTATAAGCAAATTTTATTTAGAGTTTATTTTATTGACTTGTCAAAAGACGAGACGGTTGATTTTTTTTCATACATGTATCACTTGATTATCTTTCATTTCCGTTTCATTTTGCTCGACAGCTCTGTCTACATTTAACTTGCATTTAAGGTAATGAAAAAGTGTAGTGTACATGTAGGTATTTAGCAGTTATCTTTGTTTCCTACATTAAGATCACATTTTATATATTGTTTTCATTAATCTGTATGATTGATCATATTTATCAAATTTGATAGTATTTCTCTCTTAATAAAAGTACGCCATGTTAAGTGATTGTAACAGCATGTCCTGCATCTTTTGATAAATTAAAAGATTAAATGGGGACATAATGTTTTACTTCGCGTCCTGGGCCCATAGCTGTATACAAGGCTTAACAGATTAGTCGGACGAAATTAGTAACCGTTATCATGTGATTGTCGACTTCAGCTCTCATCTCAACGAATTAAGTGACACGTATAATATATACGGGAATACACTAACTTGACTAGCGTATATGCCATATATGATGTGACTTTACTTCACCGACTATTGGCGTTTTGTGTTACTCGGCACTATACCCGGTGAGAATCTTGGCAAACTGCAAGTCGTATCGTGCGAGCGGTGGCACAAAGGAGAATGCAATCTTCAGCAACGAAACTGATGCGGATTATTTTTTACCCATCAAACGGGGTGGGTAAAAAAAGGCTAACTATTCTGATGCGGATCAGATTTAGCCCACCCTTTCCTGTCCGTGTAAATGCAAACACAAATCAGAGCCTACACCGACCCACCAATTTATGACCGTGTAACCCAAGGCTCTTGTCTTCTATGGATGCGCACAGTGACCGCAGTCTATTACATTTTATTCTCAATGTTTGTAGCGAATAGTGTGATTTCAACTTTGATATATTCGAATAAATAGCTAGTCAAAACAAAGCAAAATAGCAATTGTTTTCAACAGATTGTAGTAATTTCAAATTTTGATTATTACACAATATAATGAAGTGCATTTTTAGTTGCTTTCCGTAACAAAAGCTCTGCAACCACGTAACTCGTTTAGTCATATCCAAGTGGTAAATGGAGAAGCATCCCTCCCATTTGAGGAAGACTTTCACCTCTTATAAAGGCTTGGTAATAAAGACGCTTCGTCTATTTATCAATATTTAATGTAGCGATATTCGGTAAGTTACCCTGAAACAAATTGTGGTAGTGGTCCGGCAAATCATAGCTTTATGAAAGGAAAAAATATATATTTACAAATGGTATTAACTATCTAAACACATTAATTTGGAATATGACACAAGACTGAAGTGCCAATTTAATAACTTGGACGTTTTAAAAAAATATCTACGACAAGTACCGTACGTGCAAGTCCACTTGAACTGATCAAAAATAGCCTTTATTATGTTATTTCCTTTTTGATACACCCAACTGATCGTGAATATTGTTTTATTGTATATAAAATTCTGGTCTTTTTCTGTTGTTTGCCATTATTACAACTACTCTTGGTTTCCACTATCCCATAATATCATGTCAATACAGATCCGACAATCAGATGAAATTCGACAATACCTTGTTTATTTTGACAGACAGACTGATAATAGAAGC
Source organism: Katharina tunicata (assembly GCA_032466195.1). Lineage (NCBI taxonomy): Eukaryota > Metazoa > Mollusca > Polyplacophora > Chitonida > Mopaliidae > Katharina > Katharina tunicata. The sequence continues at coordinate 1,458 of JAVFBZ010129369.1, read as the reverse complement.
TGAACAAGTCTGTTTGCAAAATGATGACTATTATTAGAGAGGAAATCGTAAGGTCCATATCTCTCACTATATGAGTCTGTGAATTCTATTGCGTCACGTGTTGTACACCCACTGACACCAGAGGACGCAGCGTCCCAGAATTCCGTGCAATCTGACAGGAAGGGAGATCGTATTCTGGTTCTCCCATGATAACCCCATTCATAAACACGACCTTTGAATGCCACCAGTTTGTGAGTAGGTTGAGGCCCCCTCAATTCTCGTCTGCGTCGACGCAAACAACTTAGTCTCTGTTCGCCCAGCCATACTTGGTTGCTTTCTTCTGCAAAGAAGAAAAAAAACAACAGCTTAACTTTCTTTAATTCACTGATTTTCAATTGTTCATTAATTAATTCACTCTTTATGCTTTATGTGTTTACTCCATGTCGCGTACTGGTGCTATCACTTCTATAATACTATGCAATGAGGTTCAAACTACTCTGTCATATTCTTTTAATTCTTTATATCGACAACAAATAATCACGTTTTCCCCAGTTTTGTATGAAATTTCATACGAGGAAAATTTGGACCATTCAACGTATCAGAAGACGTTACGAGAGGTACTCTGTAACACCAATTGACCTCGTCTCATTAGCTGCGATTAAACACGGACTAAAATTGGTTGACCTGATCCGGATCAGTTTTTTGGCTATAAGCCGCCGTTACAATGTTGATTGGTTACACACCACTTTTGACAGCCCTGTCGACAAGTCTCGCGGGAATCTCGGCACACTGCCAGTCGACTCGAGCGAGCGGCGACACAAAGGAAAACGTCACGACATTCCAAGAACGCCACCTGAAGGCGAATTAAACTGAATTATTTTTACTTGTCAAATTTGGTGGGTCAAAAATGACGGACTATTGTGATCCGGATCAAATTTAGTCCACTTTTTTGTGTTGGTGTAAACGCAAAGATCAATCTGATCCAGAGCAGAGCCGGCCGAGACCCATCATTTTTGCATGTATTACCGCGGCTATTGTTGCCTGCTGTAAAGAAACGCATCTCTAAATCCATGGTTACACGGAGTAGTATAAACAATGGGGGTTCTGGACCACTTTTTCCTGGAGCCCTCCCCGCCCCCTGGGCGGCTCCCAGCGGTAGTTTCGAGCGCCCCCCACCCAAGCCGACACGTCCGGGAGGTCGTCGAGACGTACATAAATAATTGGCAATTCCTTATGTATGCCGAGCGTGTTTTTCATACATAAGGAATTGGCAATTATTTATGTACGTCGAGAAGGCGACCCTCAGGTCATTACTTACCCTCAGGTCTGGCACCAACAGAAAACAAGCCCAGCCCCCCCATTGTTATTTCGGGCCATACACGGCAATACAAGAAACAAGACAACCAGAGGAGGGGCGCCACCCCCCTAGGCGCCCCCCACCCAAGCCGACACCGTTTCATGTACCCATTTAGATATACC